>WPIO01000005.1:9637500-9750000 GCA_009760855.2 Cristatella mucedo | reverse complement strand
GGGGGTCACAAATGTTTTAAGAGTTGCTGACAAGGTAATCGTTTTGATAGGTCTAAATGGATCACGGTCTTCAAATTGCACGTCTTTTTTCATCGAGCTTAAAAGGGCATATTTACTACTGGGAGCTTCAGGCTCTCACCCAGTGGGAAATAACAATTTTAGAGGGGTTAAGGACACATTCTGCTTGTCGAACCAAGGCGCTGCATTTGTCCAATGTTTGAGAAGCAAGGCGGCCAATGCTGTCTCTTTCAAACTGGGCTACGCCAGAGTACCAGGAAGGAAAATTTCGGGGCACAGCTTCACGCTCAGGGCAGGCGGGAATAAGCGTCTGCAGGAAACGTGCGCTTCTAAAAGATTGCTTCTCGGAACGTGGGGTTTCCGTAGCCGTGCGCAGGATTTACCTTTTTTGCTGATAGCCACAGTAAAAATTTCGATATTCTTCCTCTTTGGCCCCCATCTCCTGTAGTACCCACTGTAGTACGTACCAATAATTGAATTTGACACACTATGACCACCAGCACTGACTATCAGCCGTTAGATTCGACTCAAACAACATGCGTTACTGCGCCTATGGAATATGGGATGGCACAGCATGCCAATTTAAACATCTCACCATCGCTGAAGTATAGCTGGTCTACGGCTTTCATCAAAAGAAAGCACGTGCTTGCAGTCATGTCAGTGGCTGGTAGATGCGGCGAATTCCTGTCAACGTTTTGGTAGGTAGGAGAACAGATAACTTCAAAGTTCTGCGATATTCTTTTAACCATTTTATTTTGAAGGACAAAATATTCGCTCGATTCAAGCTCACTTGCTGAATAAGACCTTTGAAATACAGCGTTTGACCTCGCCCAGTGCCTTGTAGAACGAGTCTCGGAGAAATTGTAAGATCATTCTGAGACAGTAAAGCGAATCAAGGTTCATGCTATTTTCTACTTAAGCTAAATAAGGCGCATTGCAGTGCTTTGCTGAAAATGAAGTCATCAGCAACTCCTACGATGACACTAAATCTCCAGCTTACTTCACGAATTACATTTTATTTGTAAAGCAATAGCTGGTAGTGGAGTGGAAGGGCCCGACCAGTTCGGGTAATGGCTCGGCTGCAGAATGCATCGGATCTTGAAAAGAGTGCTCGAGTCGATATTTTTCGTAATGCGTGCAGCAAGTCAAAAATAAACTTGGAGTGCTACTTCAAGTTCATTCGGATAGCCGTGCTTAGGATTGTGTGCATTCTTGTCGCGAATCAGCTATTCATAGCAAAGGCCCTAGACTTTGGAGCTCACTCGCACAGTCATTATTATCAACTAAGTATTCTCACGTTTCCGACTGTGGCACATCCTTTGCAGCCGTCTCAAGATGCTACTTCCATGCAGCACACTTCCTCGACTACCGTGCTGAATTACCTTGATTTCACACTTTCTCTTTGTTTCGTGAGATGATGTTCCGTGAGATGATTTTGTGAGATGTTTCCTACCGTATGCGCACCGAAAGCCGCCTCGACTTGGAGTGTGCAACGGAAAAATCCACTGCCTAACGCCCATAGTGTTTGTGGCTTTTTGGAGTGCACATGGATATACATTAAATTGAATCGTCTTTCTAGTTTCAGAAGAGGCTTTCGTGTGGTGTGCCATCGGCACGGAGCTTGAGTTTTCAAAATATTGAAGAGTTAAAGCCAAAACTGAGCAGTTAAAATGAGCAATACAGTTGGAGTAATATCTATTTTAGACCAATTAATGGTCATCAGTGATTAGTGATAATCAGGCCTGTTATAACTCTGCTGGCCTAACTTAAACCTTGTCTTTGAAATCCTCGCTCAATGTGCAATAAACCTCTGGTAATAAGTGACCTTATTTCTGAAAAGGGTCTCGACCTGCTCACCTTAACTGCAACTTGGCTAAAATCGGTAAACTGCCAGACAATTAAAATTGCTACCCCGACTGGTTTCTCATTCTTTCATACCCTTACATCAATCAAAACTGGAGGTGGAGTCGCTGCTATCGCATGCTCAAACTTCGACTTCAAGCCGTCTTTTGAATCGGCTGTCTTGATTTCACCCGAAAAAAAGCTACCGATGATGGCAGTAGCCTATCGCCCACCATGTACCAAGTCCTAATTCTGTGTGCAAGAAATCGATCCTTCCTTGCTATGGGCGATTTTAGCGTTCAATTTTATAACTTATCTGACGCTTTCAGCACTGAATTTTGTGCATGGACTGACTCACTGTCTCTTGTGGCTCATGTGCATGGCCCTACTCACATTAAGGGTCACACACTCGACCAATTTTTTTCATACAACTGCATTTTGTCATCACCAATCATTACCAAATCCTGCTTATCTGACCAGATATTTAGATCTCATTCAGTCTACAATATGTACCCTCCTCATCCTCCTCTAAAATCACATGTGAATTGTTAAACCTCAAGACCCTTGACATCGATGCTGTCCGTGCGAGAATATCTGCCTCGCCTCTGCTGCTCAGTCCTCCTTCCGATCTGTCATCATTAATAGATAGCTATAATACGATACTAGCTGACATGCTCGACGAGTTTGCACGTCTGAATAAGTGCACTGTGCGCCCTCGCCCAGACGGCCTATGGTTTACCACAGACATTAAACTAGCGAGGTCTCCTGAGCGAAAGCTTGAAAAAGCATACAAAAGATCGATACTGACTGGCCATCGGCAGGCATACGAGGAATACTGCAGGTCATACCAATTGATCCTAGCAAAGACCAAGACTAGCTCATATAAAAATTGTTGAATAAGAGATGCGCAACCCAAAAATTCTTATGTTGACGATCAACCATCTGCTCAATCACTCCCAGGTTAGCTCCTTACCTGATACGTGCCTTTTAAAAACTTTTAAGAGCGTTTTAGAAGTTGAATCAGAAGTCTTCACAATTTCCGCGTAGGATAACGGAAGCCTTAAAAATGATTAGGCAAACCATGTAGAGAAACCCGATCTTTGCATCGTGTACGCTTGTCCAACATTGGTACACATTTAAAGCCTGTTGAGGTACGTGCTTGTGACGTATAAACAGCTTTATTCACGACGTAGCCTTGAGCCTTGAAATTACATGACTCAACTAATACTTGAGCGATCAAAGTTAAATGTCAAATGCGAGTTCAATTCCGCCCGTGCACCACTACAGTAGTTCATTTCTGATTATGTTCGCGTGAGTATAGCAGCAGCGCCAGCAGCTGATGCAGCAGCACCTGATGAAACCTGTGATGATCTAGCTAGTCGCTTCTCTAGCTTCTTTGTCCAGAAGATCAGGGAGTCCATCTCTGCGATGGCAGCACCCCCGAGAATGCTGTCCCCCGACCCCTTGCAGCACCTCAATGTCTACATTCAAGCAGGTCACTAGTGACCTCGTGTTGAAGTTCATATCCCAATCAAAGAAGCCAACAAGTTCTTTGGACTATATTACCGTCCTACTTCTACGTTGCATTGATCTGCTGCTGCCATGCATAACTAACATCCTTAATATGTCATTAGACTCACGTCATGTCCCAGCACCTTTCAAAAAAGCTGTAGTCAGGCCACTTCTCAAGAAAGTGACACTAGACCAAGAGAACTTGAGCAACTACCGTTCAGTCTCCCTTCTACCGTTCCTATCGAAGACGCTGAAACGAATCGTGGCTGACCAGCTGAACTTGTGTATTAAAACCTAAATAACTTCTGCTAGAAAGCTTGTATGGTGTCAGACATAATCGCTCCACAGAGTCAGCATCGACTCGGCTGTACAACGACCTACTTAGTATTGCAGACATGGTTGGAGTATCTCTGCTTGTTTTGCTCGATTTTTCGGCAGTTTTTGATACTATCGATCACCAAATCATTTTTGAGCGCCTCCAATCTCGCCTGGACATCACTGGCACTGCTCTACAATCTTTCAGGTCATATTTCAGTGGCTCGATGTTACTTGATGATACTCCAGAGTATTGATGTCCATGGACAAAGGTCACCCGAGGAACCTCTGAAAATCAAGTACCTCAGTGCTCCATACTTAGTCCGGTTCTTTTCACGGTTTATACTCTCTCTCTTGCTGATGTGATTGCCAAGCACAATCTAGGCTTTCACTTCTATGCGAATGACACTCAGCTGTACCTTTGCTTTGATTCCTTTCAGCACTCGAGCACATCGAAGTCTCTCAACTCCCTTGCTGCATGTACTGATGACATCTGCACCTGGACGGCAGCAAATTTTCCTAAATAAAATGATGATAAAACTAACTTACTAGCTATAGGCGAAGCAAGCATGATTCAGAAATTGGAAAGGCTAACGCTAAAAAGTTGCTCTGGCAGCATATCTCCCGTTTAATCTCCACGAAATCTAGGTGTCATGTTCAAAAATTATCTGCCGTTAGACGACCACATTAGCTCCACAAATAAGTCTGCCTACTTTCAGCTACATAGCATTGTGAAATTCGGGCTTGTTTAGACAGGGATACCACATCTAAGTTGGTCCATGCATTTGCGACATCACGTCTTGACTTCTGTAACTCACTGCTTGCTGGTCTACCAACACGTGCAATCAGGCGCTTACAGCTGGTGCAAAACTCTGCAGCTAGTCTTGTCTGTCGTGAGTGTCGCAGTTGCCACATCACACCACTTCTCGCCGACCTGTGCTGGCCACCAGTCAAGCAATGGATTGGCTTCAAGGTTTTGTCGCTCACTTTTAGGTCAATTCATACTTTGGCCCCAGCCTACCTATCAGATCTACTCCTCCACCAGGCTAAGCTTCGTACCACCTGCTTTTCGGAGTCTGACTGTCTGCTTATACGTCGTAAAAATCTCAAATCCTCTGAGGACCGTGTCTGTATTTGTTAAGTTCCCAAAGCCTAGAACTCACTCCTGACTTGGATCATGACGTCCCCTTACATGACCAAATTTAAAAAGAAATCAAAAACGCATTTATTATGACAGCATTTAGTGGGTCCTTGTGATTCATCCTTCATGTGCTTTTGCGTGCTTATATCGTGCATACTGCCACTAACCACACTTGCATGCTGACCCTGTGCATGTCACCCCTAGCCATGTTATTCATGTTGTTTATCAAACATGATACCACTCACTATTCGATAGTGTTTCCTTTGCAGCAAATGTAGAGTGCCTAGAAAGAGATTGAGTTCTCTGAGGGCACTTTATCAAGTGTATCGTTATTGCTAATATCAATAATGCGCTATCCGATTACACTTCAAATAGAGTCAATAGCGTTGTGCTATGACCCTTCGCTTCAATGCCAAAGTCCAATCTACAGTCCTTTCCTAATCTCAATCTTTTGCTATGCGATTCCTATAAAATGAACAGCTGCATATCTGAGAAAGTCAGTGTAGACGCAATATGCGATCGCATGTCAGCGTCAAGGGATTCAAGCCAATCAATCGTGGCAGCCAACCATTGTGCACATGCAGGATTATGCGTGGTACTGGGCAGCAAGCTTTCATCGCACCTCTGGGTGAAATGTCTCTCTATTTTGTGTAATTGATGCATGGCAACTTCCCAACGCAATAGATGCGCGTGAAAAACCTCTCTCCACTGTCCACATTCAACGTGTGACCCAGATGCCAATATTAAAGTGTAAAATTCAGACAAGTTCGCTAGCGTTATCTGCTTTGCCAGCTAGGCAGGCACTAAGTGACTTTGACCTTGACTGTCTCATTGAGCTCACATCGCTAACTGCCAATCTAATTGCGCCACGATTAACAGCCAACTAGCTGATGGATGTATTATAATTGACATCCGTTCTCACTTTCCGGTCGTGAAGGATCGACTGGATGCTGGATGCAGAACTTGATATCAGCTCTGGCTGAGAGAGTTTTTGGAGATTTATTGAACCTGATGAAGATGATTGAAATCAAATCCAGATCAAAAGATCTTGTCCAAATCAAATCCAATCTGATGCCCTGTACGGATGAATCACGAAATTATAAGGTACTGTAACTGCCTGATACATGACTAACATTGATACGTTGGTAAATCTCAGCACACCAGTATTTTGGCAGCTACAAACCACTGCTTCCATAGAGAGCCGGTATCGGGCCAGCTATTAGCTCTGTGGTCGTACCATCTAACACTTTCACGTAAAGGCTGGCTGTATTGCCATTACCAAAAATCCGGACTGCTAATTGTCAATCATTATTAAATATAACAGAGATGTATTGGTTCTACTGACAATAGGTTTTCCTTGCGGTTGCTAGACCCCTGGTCAGTAACCCCAATCGCTGAATCATGCGCAGGGAAATGGGCTGTCAAAGCACGAAGAAAGAAAAAGCAGCCTCGCTGGGGTGCAGGGACAGCTGAGCTGAACGGAAGGCTCTTTAGTCGAGTTTAGAATGATGCGAAATCTTTGCAGCTGTTCAAAAGCCGAAGGGGTTTTCTGACTTTTGGTGCGTGTGAACTGAAGGCCCGATCATCGAATGGTTAAAATCTAGTGCGACTAATGGCGAGCCGACAGTAAGCCTAGAAGCGAGCCGTGGCTCGAGAGCGCATCAGGGTGGAGCAAAGAGGTCAAGGACAGAGAGGCTCGAGCAAGCGACCTAAGTGACATGTAAGCCAGACAGAGGATCCTGAAGTAAATTCGTTGCTCGATAAGGAGCCGTGAAAGCTTGGCCAGAATAGGTCGGATACTGCGACTTCCGTATATTCTCAGGCCGTTGCCATCGACTGCCGCGAATTACCCTTGCATGTACTTTCAAGATTGGTTGATAGGATGCGGTTCCACTTTTAATACAGCTGATTTAATACAGCACACTGTTATGCAAGAAAAATGTGATATTCTCCCACCAGCTTTGTTTGTAATTGTAGCAGACAATCACAGATTGCTGTATTGTCTCGGGCAATTGCCATCGATTGCCATGGATTGCCCAAGGTTGAACGCGAAAAAGGACAGCACGTGCGCCCACACTGAGCGTTATGTGGTACGACAATTACAAATTCAAACAGCAAATTTCCAGCAAATTTGAACCAGATTGCTGCAGAGAGCGGGCCATTGCCGTCGATTGCCATGCACTTCCCTCGATTGCGAATTTGTCGATTGTATTAAAGGATGTGGCAGCAATTTTAATGCAACGTAGTGCAATACGCAAGAAAAGTTTGAGCTTCTCTCAGCAACTGTCGGTCCATTTGTAACTGTCCGTTATGGATTGACGTATTTCCCCGGGCCATTACCGTCGATTGCCGTCGGTTGCCGTCGATTGAACACGAACACTGGGTAAAAATTATGCGCGAACACAGATACATGTTACGTGGAATGAGAGGTACAGTTTATTGCAACCAATATTGTCAATTTTCCAAGAATTTCGCTATCGGCCCCTACCATTACTGTTGATTGCCGTGCATTGCTGACAGTTAACAAGCAAAGAATCTTGAAAATTACACGGTTTTACTTTGGACGCAGCGGATTGTTATATGTAATGACAATTGAGGCTTCCGCTCTGCCAATTTCTCTTCAATTTGCCGGGAATTGGGGTATTAGAACAGGACATTGCTGTCAATTGCCGTTCATTGCTCGCGATTGTACGTGGGCGATTGGTTGAAAGGATTTGATTTCACTTTCAACACAGTGGGCTGTGACAGATAAGATATATTTTATCTTGGCCCAGTAACTTTCCAGTGATTTGTGATGGACCAAAATGGATTTCCGTATTTGCCCGGGCCATTGCCGTCTGTTGCCATGCATTGCCCAAGATTGAACGGTCAGAGCTGGTTGAAAGGGTTGAAAGTATGTGTGCACGCAGTAAGATGTTACGTGGAATGAGAATTGGAGCTTGGTGCAGCCGATTTCTCGTCGATTTGCCACGGATTTCGGTATTGGTCCCTGCCATTGCTGTCGATTGCCGGGCATTGTTGACAATTAAAGTGCAAAATAGCTTGAAAGTCCTAAAATTTCACTTTTAGCAAAAGAAATGTGAAATGCGATGACAACTGGCACTTTGTGCAGCCAATTTAGTTTCAACTTGCCACGGATTGTAGTGGATTGCTTATTCGAGCAGAGTCGTGGCCGTAGATTGCCATGCATTGCCCGAGATTGCACGAGCGCAAATTGCTTAAAATAATGTGGTTGACTTTAACTAGTGTGCTTTGTAACATGCATTAAAATTGAAGCATTGCCAAACCAATTTCAGGGCATTTGACATCAGATTGCTGTAAATTGAGGTATTGGCCCGGGCCATTGCAGTCAATTTTAGTGCATTGCTGCCAAATGATCGAAGCAATTGTAGTGAAATTGTGGGATTACACTATAACCAAAAATTAGAGCAGCATGCAATCACTATTAGACCTTAAAGGTACTTATTCTGGTCGTTTTTCGGCGGGTTGTGGTGATTGACGTACTGACCCGGTCAGTTGCAGCCGATTTCAGTGCATTGCTGCAGAATGGCCGAGGCAATTACAGTGAATTTATGCGAGTACACAATAACCGAAGATTAGAGCAGCGTGCAATCATAATTAGAGCTTCTAGTGTAGGCGTTCTTGTCGCTGTGTGGCGGATTGCAGCGGATTTCGGCGGATTGAGTTGGATTGACACACGGGACCGGGTCGTTGCAGTCGATTGAAATTCATTGCATGAGAATGCGTGTGCACAATCGAGCTAAATTTTGTGGATGCACTTTGAACTGAGTCTAGTCCTATATGCAATGCCAATTAGAGCTTCGCGATGGCGATTTGAGGATGATTTGCAGTGGAATAGAGTGGATTGGAGTAGCTTTCCAGCTCATTTTAGGCGATTGCCACCCATTGCCACAGTGCGAGACTGCAATTTTTTAATTGCACCTGTTTGTCCACACAGCATGGTGCACTTTATTATACAATACAAACTAGAGCTCGGCGAAATGTATTTCAATTTTATATGCGGTGGATTCTGTGGATTGAAGTGGATTGCGGTATTTGCCTTGGCTACTGCAGTCGATTGCAGCGAGCATTGCACGAGCGCGGCAGTGCCAATCCAAGTGCAATTTTTAAATGCAATTGTCGCAGAGTGCGCCGTCATACGCAATAAAAAAGGTGCTTTTCTATCAGGATTTCTTTTATTGCATGGTGATTGCAGTGGATTAGGGTGGATTTCGGTGGATTGTGGTATTGGCCTGGGTCACTGCAATCTGATTTCAGTTGACTTCGTGAGAATGTGTAAGCGAAATCGCGCAAAATGTTCTGGGTACATTGTACGTGTAGCGTAGTTTGATAATCCAAAATTTTTGGAGCTGTTCGCACCTGATTTGTGGTGGATTTGAGGGAAACAAGAATGGATTTCGGTGGATTGCAGTGGATTGGGGTTCAGGCGTCCGGCGTCAAAGTCTATTTTCATAAGTGGGCGTGCGTGCAGTGACATGAAATATGGTGGACAGATAAATTCGAATGTGTACTACAATATCAGCGGAAAATCCGAGCTCAGCAACGCTTGTATCTGGTCGTTGCTAACCTAATTAGAGTTGATTTTGGTGAATTGTGGTGGATTTTGGTTAAATTTTGGTGGAATTTGGCATATTGCGGTGGATTGCGGTAATTTGTCGAACCCGAAAGCTGTGGCGGCCGGCGAAAAATCTGTACAGAGATCAATTAAATGTCGATTAAAAATTCTAAAATGCCTATTTTACATCGCGATGATCTATGCGGGTCAGTGCAAGATAACAACTGATGTGCAATAATAATAATAATAATGATAATACACTTGATAAAGCACCCTCACAGAACTCAATCTCTTTCTAGGTGCTTTACTTTAGCTGCCAAGGGAAACACGATTGAATGGCTAATAATATCACGCTTGATAAACAATATGAACAACATGATTAGGGGTGACATGCACAGGGTCCGCAAGTAAGTGTGGTTAGTGGCAGCGTGCACAGTGTCAGCACGCATAAGCACGTGCAGGACGAATCGCAGGGACCCACTAAATGCTGTCATATATAGGTGTGTTTTTAATTTCTGTTTAAATGTGGTCAAGTCAGGGGAAGTTGTGATGCAAGTCGGAAGTGAGTTCCAGGCTTTGGGAGCGTAATGTAATATAATGTAATGTAATTCACCTCCGTCTGGAACTCCACAAAATCATAAAGAGCATGTGGGTGTAACGCAGGAGAGTTTTGTATAGCGCACTCACAGCCTAAGTGGCTTTCGGTACGCATTCGGTAGCCAACAGACTTCGTCTCACGCAACAAAGAGAAAGTGGGAAGCGTAGCAGAGTCATGAGAGCAGTTTAGGTAGTGAGTAGCATAGAAGTAGCAGTTCAGGACCGCTGAAAAAGATGTGCCATAATCGGCAGTTGGAGAGTAGTTGTTCGTAGCAAGATAACATTGCTTTATTAAACACACAAGCTGAATAAATGGCTGCCAGCCAAGCGGTTCTCTTTACCATTTTGCGGCAACAGTTTCAGAACGAGCTAGGCATCGAGCTGTTGAATCCGAAAAACGATAGAAATGACTGGGGCTGCTGAGTCATTGCTAAAAGTTTATTGCAGCAATCAGGAAGAAAAGCATTAACATATATTACCATTTTGAACGCAAAATGCTTAAATGACTCAAGATGCTTGCTGATTAATACAGTATTTCCTCTTCAAACACTCGGCGCCTATCGTATAGCAGACCATGTAACTATTCAAAATATAGATCAGTAGATGGCTTCTACTAAGCACTCTAGCTCACGGATAGCACCCGAGTTGTCTATGGGTATGCTTTGTGACACCAATGAAAAAACTGACTACAGCCAGATCTAGCACACACAGAGCCAGCGAAGCATTGGGGGAGACCTGGATTCTGCTCTTTTACAGTTTTGTGGCTGACTATTCTTCTTTAAACTTCAGCACTTGCCTGGGACGTCTTGCAAGAGTGGCTGGTCCACGTTCAAGCCGACTTTCGTGAACCAAAACGCAGAAGAAATTGATACCACTTGGCAACTGTGACAGGAACTGCAGACAAGCAAAGCTGCACAATTTTGCACCAACTCTAAGTGCATTATTTCGCGGGCCAAAAGTAATGTAAGTAGTTGGTTGCAAAAGCCGATACAGGATGCTACAAATGCATAGCTCGATTTAGGCTCAGTATACCTTTCTAAGCAAGTCCGAAATGAAACAATGCTATGCGGCTGAAAATTTGAATACGTGACTGTGGAGCTGGTTTGGTCAACGAATGAAAGGTCACTTTAGAACAGGATATTTAGATTGTGTGCGGATGCAGCCGGAAATATGCTGGCAGAGCCAATTTTAGCGTTAAACATTCTAATTTCCATGTCACACTTAGTTTGTCCATGACTTCTAAGTTGGTGTGATACCGTCATTTAATTTTAGACCGTTTGCTGCCATCCACATGCAATAAGGCAGCGAGGGAGTTGAGAGAACTCTACGTGCTTGAGAGCTGGGAGGGATCGAAGCAAATGTACAACTGAGCGTTATATGCGTAAAAGTGAGAGCCTAGATTTCGCTCGACAATCACATCGGGAAGAGCTAGAGTAAAAAATGTGAACAGAATTGGACCGAGCGAGTAGAACCCTGACGTAACCATTCCTCGGCGGTTCCTTGGATGATCTGTTTCCGTTCGCATGAGTACTCTGGAGCCTCCAATCAGATAAGGCCGAAAGCATTGTAGTGCAGTGTCAGTGAGGCGAGATGAGAGGCCCTCAAAAAGAACTTGATAATCGATACCATCGAACGCTGCCGACAGGTGAATCAAAACTAGCAGCGAAACTTTACTTAATTTCGCATTCCTGAGAAGGTGATTATACACCAGAAGCAACGATGACTCAGTAGCGCGATTAACTCTAAAACCTGACTGGAACTTGCTTGCTATGTTTGAAGTCTCGTGGTAAGAGTAAAGGTGATCTGCCGCAACTTCTCCCAGAGTCTCATAAGACATGTAAAAGTGAGATTGGGCGGAAGCTGCTAAAATTCGCTTGGTTTAGTGTTGCTTTCTTAATTAGTGACCTCACTACAGACTTTTTTAAAAGGTGCGCACACGTGGCCTGACACTATTGATATATTATAATGTTAGTTATGCATAGAAGGAGCCGATCAAAGCATCATGGAAGCACGACAATGGAAATCGGATCTGGAGGACTAGTAGTAATCTTCGATTGAGATACAAATTTCAGGATGAGGTCACTCATTACCTCTTTGAATGTAGGCATTAAGGTGCTGCACTGAATTTAAGGAGGGGATTACTGTGTGGTTCCTGTTAAAGTACGGGAGTCCAGAATGGATGCTACTTTAGGGATGGGCTCTCTGATCTTGTCTATCTTGCTGACTGTTCGTTTTTGGAGCGAGGCCAGCTAACACATTTCTTTGCGTATATCTGGGCTCAGGGTATTCGCTCACGCGCCGTTTTACATACGAGCGACGCCCAGGTTCGCCTCTGGACCGTGGGCATCAGATGCGTCACGCTCGTGAGAGCTCTGAAGCAAACGAACGAGCCGCGGCTCTTCCAACAGCTGCTCCTACAGCGAGGAGAAAGCAAATAGTTACGCAATCCTTGATCGAAGATAGATCTCGGCGGTTGGCAAAGAGTTGCGTACCACTTGTAAGGAAACGCGTTCTCTCAGAGCAAACGATCCGTTTGTGCATGGTGCGCAGGCAAGTTCGCACTAGTAATTTTATTTGAATGGGAGATGAATTTTGTAAGGTGAGTCACCCGTCGCCTTTTTTAATGTAGACGCCAACGTAGTGCACGGCATTGAGCGAGTGGAGGCCTGATGGGCGTCCAGAGGGCATGCTGCAATCTTAGGGTGAACTCTCCGATCTTGTATATGTTGTGGACAAATAAGCTAAAGATGCGAGCTGTAGGTCACCACAGGGATCATTAAGTTAAGAGCTAACCTGGGAGCAGTTAAGCATATGGTTGATAGTCGATATCAGCATTTTTGGATTTTGCATCTGTAAGTCAACAATATTAGTCTAAAAAGCTAAACTTGACCCTTCCTGCTATCAATTGGTATGTTCTACAATAGTCCGCGTATACCAGCCGATGCACAGTCAGTGCTGATATCGTGTATGCTTTTTCAAGCTTGACCTTTGTTGACAGCCCAGGAGGTAAGGTGCTCATTCTTAGCAAACAAGATCGTTGGGTTTGAATCCTGCAGTTTGGCGATCCTTTAGTGCAAACTGCAAGTGGCTGAAACAGCAGTTAATGCTCTTCTGTCGCTCTAAAAATGAGGCTGTTAAATCAGATACGACTATTTTAGCCATTTCAAAGTCTGTGGTACGCGATAGACCGTCTGGCGTGGGCGCAGATTTCCCCGAGTTAGAGGTGCAAACTCGTTAAACATGTCAGCTTCTAAGGTGTTATAGCATTCTATCAATGATGACAGATTGCAAGGGAGATTGAACAGAATTCGCGAAGAAGATCTACTCACCACCAGGCTAAGCGTCGTACCACCCGCTTTTCTGAATCTCGCTGCTTAGCTACACCTTGTATGAATCTCAAATCTAATTGAGACCGTGCCTGTAACTCGCATGCTCCCAATGCCTGGAACTCACTTCCGGTTTAAGTCACTACATTCGCTGCCTGGATGACATTTAAAAAGAAGCTAAAAAGCATCTATTCATCGCAGCACTTAGTGGATCCACGTGATTCGTCTACTGTATGCGTATGCATGGTGGCACTTTGCATGCTGCCACTAACCATATTCGCACGCTGAACCTGTGTATGTCACCTCTAAGTCATGCTTGTTGTCATTGAGTTTGCTACTACTAATCGTTCAATCACGCTTCCTTCACAGCAAATATAAAGTGCCTAGAACGAGATTAGATTTTCTGACAGCACTACAAAAATTTATTATTATTATTATGTTCTGGCGTGGATACCATCGATGTCAATAGGCCTTGAGGTATTGTGATTCGCAGATGACCACTGGCCTAGGCCTTGCACCCAGAGGGAGATAGAGAGAGAGGAGAGAGAGAGAGAATGAGAGAGAGAGAGAGAGAGGGAGAGAGAAAGAGAGAGAGAGAGAGAATGAGAGAGAGAGAGAGGGAGAGAGAAAGAGAGAGAGAGAGAGAGACGAGAGAGAGAGAGAGAGAGAGAGAGAGAGAGAGGGAGAGAGGAGAGAATGAGAGAAAGAGAGCGAGAGAGAGAGAGAGAGAGAGAGAGAGACACTGTGGCCTGCTGTGACCACCATCGCCAAGTCAAAGGAGTTTCGGTTATCGCATTGGTGGCAGCGATGGCTCAGGGAGCATGTAACAGGCACGTGTTTGATTAGTTCTCTCTCTATTTCAGCCTTTATGGCCGCACCCGACTGCCGCCAGCCTGTCGGGTCTTTGCAGTTGCGCTTTCCGTTTGCTGTCAAATATTTGTGCGAGAGCTTGCTTTGCCAAGCATTGCCCGAATACCAAGTGGGCGCCGCCTCGGGCTGCCTCACCTGAATGAGACAGCCCGAGGCGGCAGCCGAGCCTGGCACCGCAGCCATCGCTTACCTCGAGCGCCAGCGAACGTGCAAGGTATGTGGCAACGTCTGAGTGCTCAGCTCGCGACCCGCCCGTGGTCAAGCTCTGCCACCGGCATTAAACTCCTGGCAAGGGTTATGGGAAGGGGAGGCTTGAGCCGCTTGGAATTTCTTTTTCGCGCACTTTGATATGGGTAGATCGCTGCCTGATCTGAGCCCGGGACGCCAGTTGTCGGAGCTCTCGCGGTTCTGGCCGGAGAGGACGGCACTTGCCTGCCAGTCTCCCGCCTCGCTTTTCCGGCCAGGCTATTGCTTTTGCTTGCCACCGAAGAACTTTATGGCAGCAAGCTCTCGGCCCAACAGGAATTGCTTCCACTACGCTGCTGCTGCTGCTGCGTGTGACCAGATTCAACAAGAAAACCAAATCATGTTCACTCAGCCACCAGCCTTCAGCATTGTTTGTCTGACAGATCTGTATTGTCGCTGCCTCTTTCTCTCCCGCGAGAGTCTATAGACCGGCAGGAACTTTAAGATTGGCACGCCCCCATTAAAATCTATGCCCCATGCTGGGGCACCCAAAGTTAAGTCCTACTTGCTTCCCAGTAATAGTCAGGTTTGATCAGCCTTTCGCAGGAATGCGCGTCTGTGTCCGTCCCGTGACATGACGAAAATAAAAAGTTGTTTAAAAAGCACCTAATGATTACAACATTTGGCAGGTCATTGTGATTCGTCCTTCGTGTGTATGTACCAGCTTACACTATGCCTGCTGTTTGCGGATGTTACCACCAAACAATTGTTTTGCTTTATACGCAGAATGTGTAAAGTGCACCATGAGAGAGAATAAGTTCTTGGAGGGCGCTATACAAATGAATTATTATGATTTTAAATGAGGAAGAGGGCAAAGTCTATGTAGATGAAATATAGATTAAATGAGATTCGCATGTGGTCAGGTAAGCGGACCGTGATAATAATGCTTGATGGTAGCATTGTGTTGTAGGAAACAGTTAGGTCGACTGTGGAACCCTTGATATTAGATGATGAACATGAGCCACAAGAGAAAGTGAGCTAGTTAAACCCCGAAATTTTGCTCACAAGCGGACAAGGGGCGGACAAGGAACGATAAGTTTTTGCCCACAGAATTGAAATGAGATCAAACAGTGTTAGCAAAAACAGATTGGTCGAGGGAACACCAAATACTGCCATTATTGGCAGCCATATATAGGCTGCAGTCTCATAATAATAATAATAATAATAATAATAATAATAATAATAATAATAATAATAATAATGATGCACTTGATAAAGCACTTTCAGAGAACTCAAACTCTTTCTAGGCGCTTTACATTTGCTGCCAAGGGAAACGCGCTTGAATGGTGAATAATAAATATCATGCCTGATAGACATCATGAATAACATGGTTAGGGGTGACATGCATCTGGTTGTTGTTCACGTATAAGGTAGCAGAGAGCTTATAAGACCTCAAGCCAAGGATCTACTCGATAGAAAATTAAAATGCAGCGAAGCGAACACAGCGCCATACCCAGCTTGCCACGCCCCACGACTTCCGCTCAGCTGGAGCCCTCAAGCTCGCAAAAACACACCCCTCATCATAGCCCACCTTTCCGTAGAGACATGAAGCTGTCATCTCTCAATAGTTGAATCGGCTAATCTTCACTTTATAAAAAGTATTTCTCATCTCAAATTTTACAATGAGCTCTTTATGCACACGAGAAACGAGTACAGTCGGCGAGCAAACAACGTGAAAGCGCGTTCTCTGTACAAATAGCGGTGGCGTGCAAGCTGATTTGGCTGATTTTGGCATACAAGCTGATCCTCATTTATACCGGAAGAGGAATTGGGAGCGGCCATCACTCGCACTTCATGGGGTCAAAACGAGATTGCCGATGCACGATTGCCGATGCACGAGCCGCGAAGTGCCGGCGCGTTACGTTACGCTTCCTAATGGCTAATTTCCTAAAGCTTGTGCACATACTCCGCAAATGCGCTTCGTGGCAATTGTATTGAAGAGGATTTTGGTCGGGTAAACATTCGTTTAACCTAAAGCGATACGTTATCTAATATTGTCCAAGTCCAAGCATTGCATGTACGATAAGGAACGTGAGCATCACCATGACATAAATTGACTTAATTATGCCAATCGACGGTACAAGTAAACCAGTCGTTTTCCCAAAGGAAGAGACAATCCAGCTGTGACGATACATCTGAAGCCAGCCTATCGTATCGTAGAAACGCAGCCTATATAAGACGGTTAGATTCGCTTCAGTGGCAGCCCATTAGACCTGCAGCAGGTTTTGTGTCGTCGTCGCAATACTCCCGTTGGAAGAAACCATGATGCACCTGATTCTTGCTGCAGCCATGATAGCCGCAGTGAGCGCTGGAGGTAAGCGCTAATTTATACTCCCATATTTTGGTTGTGTGTGAGCGAGTAGGCAGATTGCTATTATTCAATAGTTTATTGTATGCAACTATTAACGCTGAGAGTGCATGCATGCTTGGATACACGACATATTTTGGTATCTACCTACGTACACCTGCACGTGTACATTACCGCACATGTAATCATAAGTGAGTCGCAGAATTATTTCGGGCATTCCGACTGCTGCGCTCACCTTTTAATTATCCGTTCGAGGTCACGAGGCCAACTCGTCTTGGCTCAAAGCTCAAAGTCTGGAGAGCGACCGCCCGAGGTTTTTAGCGGTGTTTGCTTGCAAGGCAATGTTCGCCTGCTCTTTAATCGCGACGCTGTCACCGAGGACGGGACGACAAAGTGCCTTTGTCATTCACCGCGGAGCGCAGTAGCTCGCAGAGCACGAAGCGCTCGCGTCGCAGTGACCTTGAAATGATGCTGCGTCGTCGTCGTCGTCGCGCAGCATCGAGTTGTCGCAGCACGCGACTTGCACGTGACGCCCACCCCCCCCCGATGTAGGCTCACTACTCTCGCTCAGCGGCTGCCATTGGCCAGTTCCTGCGGGATGGTGTTCAAGCCTTGTTGCAAAACCTTCACGACCGCCGCAGCGGGCATTCAAGCAGCCGTTTATTACGCGAGCGAAAGCGATCGCGAAAGCTAGTCGCGAAAGCTGAGCCAACTTTCGCTTCCGGTTCTAGCGACGCCGTTCAAGCTGGCCGAAGGTGACCGGCCCGTGACGTACGGCTGCGGCTGCGTCCACAAGGGCAATCTCTACTACCCGAACATCAACGACGGCTGCCGAACATACACGCAGGAGAGCGAGCAGCTATCGGCCGTCACCATGCCGTGTCCAGCGGGGACGCTGTTCAACAAAGACACCTGCGTTTGTGACCATGCGTACAAAGTCTACTGCAGCTGCGGCAGCAAGCCTTTTCTCTCCGCGGCCAAGTGTCCGACGTCGTGCATTCAGAACGGCAACACCTACCGGCCGGTCGCCGGATGTACGGGCTTCTCGCAGGAAGCTTCGACGCTGCTGGCGGCCGCGGTCCAAAACTGTCCGTCCGGACAGCTTTTCGACACGAAGGCGTGCGTGTGCAATTACCAGAAAGACGTTCAGTGCGACTGCTAGCGAGAGCAAGCGCCAAGTTTCCGAGCTCCTGCCGCGCAACCGGCGGCGTGTGGTTCGCTGTCCGAGCAAATAAACGCTCGAAATCGTACGCATCGGTGGCGTATTCTTGCGAAGCAGCGGCGCTCAGAGCCGGTGCCGATCGGGTCCAGCGTTCCGAGCGGGTTCGACGAATTACCGCAATCCAGCACGATCGACTCTAATTAGGCAAAAATTGACCGAAATTAGCGGTGGCGAGCTCAAAATTTGGGCGGACATTGTCGCACACCAGTTTTATCTATCCGCCAAACCTTATGTCATCGAGTGCAGGCACACCAATGCAAATGAACTGAGACGACGGGTTGCCTGTACCGCAATTCGCCGCAATCCGCCGCAATCCACTTTAGTTCACTTCAAATCCACAACAAGTCAGCTTCGCAAAGCTCCAAAAAGTTTGGAATATCAAGTTACGTTACATTTAAAATTTACCCATACAACTTGGTGTGATTTCACTCACGCCTTGTCACGAAGTCCAAATGGAATAAGATTGCAGGGGCCCCGGGCCAATACCACAATCCACAGAAATCCACTGCATTCCACGGCAAAACGAAAAAACCCTATTCTAAAAGCTCCTTTTTTCGATTGCATATGACATTACACTCTGCGACAACTGCACTCGTAAAGTTCCAATTGCAATGCCACTGCTCTTCTCGTGAAAATCAGCAGCAATAGCCAGGGCTAATACCGAAATCACTCCAATCCACCGCACCCAACAAATAAATTACAAATGGATTTCGACGAGCTCCAGTTTTTATCGCATATTAAAGCACACTGTGTTGTGTAAACACCCACTTAAAATCAAAACATTGCTCAACCACGCACGTTGGCAATGTGCGGCAATCGCCCGAAATGACCTGGCGAGTTACTGGAATCCACTCTAACCTACTGAAAATCGTCCTCAAATCGCCATTGTGAACCTCTAATTTAAATTGCATATACGAATAGACTCACTTCAAAGTGCATCCGAAAAATTTCGCTCGGTTGTGCATTCGCGTTCTCATGCACTGCACTGCAATCGAATGTAAAGGCCCAGTCCCTTACGACTATCTACCGCCACCCGCTGCAAAGCGACCAGAAAGCGCACACTAGAAGCTCTAATTATAATTTCATACTTTAATAATCTTTGTATATTATGTACTCGCAAAATTTCGGAACGATTGTCCCCATTATTCTGCATGATTGCACTGAATTCGACTGCAATGGCCCGAGTTGTTTCCGTAATCCAACGCAGTTAGCCGACAAATGACCAGGATGCGTACAATTTAAGCTCCAATAGGCATTGCACGTTGCTCTAATTTTTGGTAACTGCGGAATCGCACAGTTTTACTACAATTGCCTCGAAAATTCTTCTGCAATGCACTGCAATTGAGTGCAGTGTGCCGGGAAAAACCGGCAGTATACAACAATCTGATACAAAATGCCCCGAAATTGTTTTCTCAATGCTCCAATTGTAAAAGTTCATGTAAAAAGTACACTGTTTAAAATTAATAATAATAATAATAATAATAATATTGCACTTGATAAAGCGCCATCAGAGAACTTAATCTCTTTCTAGGCGCTTTACATTTGCTGCAAAGTGATACGCAATAGAATAGTAAGTAAAATCATGCTTGAAAAACAAACAAAATGAATAACATGGTTAGGGGTTACATGCACTGGGTCAGCATGCAAATGTGGTTAGTGGCAGCATGAACAGTGTCAGCACGCATAAGCACATCGAGGACGAATCACAAGGACCCACTAAATGCTGTCCTAAATAGGTATGTTTTTAAGTTTCTTTTAAATGTGGTCAGGTCAGGGGATGTTCTGATGCAGGTCGGGAGGGAGTTCCAGGCTTTGGGAGCATACGAGCTAAATGCACGGTCTCCAAAGGATTTAAGGTTTGTACGAGGTATTTCTAGACTGTTGGATTCCGAAAAGCGAGTGGTTCGATGTTTTGCCTAATGGGGTAGTATATCTGAAAGATAGGCTGGAGCCATACAATGAAGAGACCTAAAAGTGAGCGACAAAACCTTGAAGTCGCTTGACTGGTAACCAGTGCAGGTCGGCGAGAAGTGGAGTAATGTGGCAACTGCGACGCTCACGACAGACAAGCCTATCTGCAGAGTTTTGCACCAGCTGCAATCGCCTGATCGCACATGCTGGTAGGCCAGTAAGCAGTGAGTTGCAGAAGTCGAGACGAGAAGTCACGAATGCATGGACCAACTTAGACGTGGTATCCTTATCTAAACAAGCCCTAATTTTAGCAATGTTATGAAGCTGAAAATAGGCTGATTTGACTGTGGAGCTGATGTGGTCGTCTAACGAGAGGTCGCTTTGGAATATGACACCTAGATTTCGAGCTGATGCAACTGGAGATATGCTGGCAGAGCCAATTTTGAAAGTCAGCCTTTCCAATTTCTGAATAACACTAGGTTTGCCCATAACTAGTAAGTTAGTTTTATCATCGTTTAGTTTTAGAAAATTTGCTGCCATCCACGATCGGATGTCATCAATGCATGCAGCAAGTGAGTTGAGAGAATTTGAGGTGCTCGAAGGCTGGGAGGGATCAAAGCAAAGGTACAACTGAGTGTCATCCGCATAGAAGTGAAAGCCTAGATTGTGCTTGGCAATCACATCAGCGAGAGGGAGAGTATAAACGGTGAAAAGAACCGGACCTAGCACAGAGCCCTGAGGTACTCCATATTTTATAGGTACTTCAGATGATCTTTGTCCATTCACGTCAACACTCTGGAGTCTCCCACTGAGATAGGACCTGAACCACTGCAGAGCAGTGCCAGTGATGCCCAGGCGAGATGAGAGGCGCTCTAGAAGTACTTTGTGATCGATGGTATCAAAAGCTGCCGAAAGATCGAGCAAAACAAGAAGAGACACTCTACCCATGTCTGCATTCCTAAGTAGGTCGTTGTATACCCGAAGCAATGCTGACTCTGTGGAGTGATTAGCTCTAAAGCCAGACTGGAACTTACTAGCAAGGTGTGAGGTTTCGATATACGAGTTCAGCTGGTCTGCCACGACCCGTTCCAGTGTCTTTGATAGGAATGGTAGAAGGGAGACTGGGCGGTAGTTGCGGAGTTTTAACCAATTACGCTCGTGCAAGTTTGGGCAATGAATGGCAATCTACAGCAACGGCTCGCCTCGAAGCAGCAACCCGCTAAAATCCGTGGCGAATCGACCACAAACTGGATGTGCTAAGCTCCAATTGTCATCTCATAAAATATTATGCTGCGTCCAAAGTGAAACCATGGCATTTACAAGCTTTTTTCCCGTTAACTACCAGCATTGCACGGCAATCGACACTAATGATCCGGACCTATAGCGTAATCGACCCAATCCCTCTACAAAATGCCCGACGTCGGTTTCTTAATGCTTCAATTTGAATGCATTGTACAAAGCACTCTGCCTAAATTGCTACCGCTTCACTTTAGACATATGACGTGCGTAACCTGCCGGACAATGCATTGCAATCAATGGCAATGGCTCCACTTAAATCCGGAATGCATTACAAGCCGTGTCAAACAGATCTCATGTTCGCTTCGCAAAGCTCTGATTGTCATCGCATGTTGCATTTTATTGTGCTCAAAGTGAAATCGTAAAGTTCTCAAGCTATTTTATACGATAATTCTCAACAATGCACGGCAATCGAAAGCTATGGACGGGCCAAATACTGCAATCCATGGCAAATTGATGATAAATCGGCTGCACCAAGCTTCAATTCTCATTCTGCGTAGTATCTCACTGCACGGCGCCCACATATTTTCAACTAACTCAGTGCGTTCAATCTCGGGCAATAGCAATAGCAATAGCAATGCATAGCAATCAACGGCAATGGCACGAGAAAATTCGAAAATCTATTATGATCCATCGCAAATCACCGGAAATTGGCTTCGATAAGCTCAAGCTTTGTAATGTATCACAACGCATTGTGTTTAAAGTGCAACGTGTTCATTCAACCAATCGCCCACGTACAATTGCGAGAAATGAATGCAATGGACAGTAGTGGCCTCGGCCATGACTCCAACCAGCTGCCAATCTACGAGACATTGGCAATGCGCATCTCTAAGTGTCATTTCATATAACGTGTCGCTGCGTTCAAAGTAAATCCGTTGCATTTTCAAGCTGCTTTTCTCATTAATTATCAGCAATGCACGGCAATCAACAGGAATGGTCGGGGCCAATACCGAAATTGGTGGAAGATTGACAAGATTGGCTGCAAAAAACTAAAAATCTCATTCCACGTAATGTCTAACTGTGCAAGCGCATAGTTTGTGTACCCACGGTGCGCGTTCAAGCGAGGGCAATGCACGGCAATCAATAGCAATGGCCAGGGAAATACGCTAATCCATTACTGTCCATTACAAATGGACCGACAGTTGCTGAGAGAAGCTCTATCTTTTCTTGCCTATTGCTTTACTCTGCATTGAAAGCGAAACCACATTCTTTTAAGCAATCGCAAACGTACAATCGAGGAAAATGCACAAAATCGACGGCAAAGGCCCGTCTTCTACCTCAATCCTTTTCAAATTGATGAGAGATTGGCTGTTCACAGTTCCAATCAACATGCCTCATGAAGTTAACTCTGTGCACACATACTGTCAACCCATTGTGCGCTTTCAACTGTGGACACTTTCAACTTTGGTCCCTGCAATTGCTGTCTGTTGCTGCGCACCTTTGACAATACACGGCAAATGAAGCTTAAGAACTTTACGGTTTCACTTCGAACACAGTCCAATGTTATATGCTATACAAATCTTACTTATCACACATGCAATTAGAGTTTCGTGCAGCCAATTTGTAGTCGGTTTGCCAGAGAGAGCCATTGTCGTATATTGCCATGCAGTGCCTGAGATGTTTGCGAGCGTAATTGGTCAAACGTAATGTGGTTAAAATTTAGACAGAGTGCTTGTAATTTGCATTTAAAATTAAATTGGAGCATTGAGAAACCGATGTCGGGCATTTTGTAGCGGATGCTGTAGATTGCTGTATAGGTCCGAGCGATTGGTGTCCATTGCAATGCATTTCTGGCAGCTAACGAGCAAAGTGGCTTGAAAATTCCACGGCTTTATTTTGGACGCAGCGGAATTTTATATGTAATGATTTTGTGCTGCAAATTTCTCATCGATCGGCCGCAGGTTGGGGTATTGGTCCGGGCCATTGCTGTTGATTGCCATTCATTCTTCGCGATTGTACGCTCGAGATTGGTTGAAAGGACGGTATTTGCCCGAGCCGTTGCAGTCAAATGTAGTGCATTGCTGCAGAATGGTTGAGGCAATTGCAGTAAAATTGTACTGATATACAATAATTAAATATTAGAGCAACGTGCAATCACTGTTAGAGTTTAAAGTGTACAGAATCTAGTCATTTTGCGGCGTATTGCCTGGCATTGCAGTATTGAGCCTCGGGCTATTGCAGTCGATTCCAGTGGATTGCTGCATAATGTTAGAACTAATTACAGTGAAATTATGCAAGCACAAAATAACCAAAGAGTAGAGCAGCTTGCAATCTTTAATAGAGCTTATTGTGTACACGTTGTGGTCGCTTTTCGGCATATTGCAGATGATTTCTATAGATTGCGGTATGGGACTGAGCTATTGAAGTCGATTGCAGTGCACTGCACGAGAACGCACATTCACAACCAAGCGAAATTTTATGGGTTCATTTTGAACTGAGTCTATTCTTATATGAAGTTTAAATTGGAGGTTCAAAATGGCGATTTGAGGACGATTTGCAGTAGATTAGAGCGGATTCAAGTAACTCGCCAGGTCATTTCGGGCGATTGCCGCACATTGCCAACGTGCGTGGTTACACAATGTTTCGATTTTAAGTTGGTATGCACACAACATAAGTGTGCTTTAACATGCGATTCCAACTAGAGCTCGTCGATATCTATTTGTAGTCTATTTTTGTTGGGTGGGGCGGATTGGAGTGGTTTCGGTATTAGCCCAGGCTATTGGAGATGATTTGCACGAGAACGGCAGTGGCATTGCCAGTGAAACTTTATGAGTGCAGTTGTCGCAGAGTGTAATGTCATATGCAATTGAAAAAATGAGCTTTTTAAACAGGATTCTTTCGTTGTGCCGTGGAATGCAGTGGATTTCTGTGGATTGCGGTATTGGCCCGGGGCCCCTGCAATCTTGTTCCAATTGTCCCTTTGCTTTGATCCCTCCCAGCTTTCAAGAACCTCAAATTCTCTCAACTCACTTGCTGCATGCACTGATGACATCCGCACATGGATGGAAGCAAATTTTCTAAATTTAAACGATGATAAAACTAACTTACTAGTTATGGGCCAACCCAGTGTGATTCAGAGATTGGAAAGGCTGACTCAAAATTGGCTCTGCCAGCATATCTCCAGTTGAATCAGCTCGAAATCTATGTGTCATATTCCAAAGCGACCTCTCGTTAGACGACCACACCAGCTCCACAGTCAAATCTGCCTATTTTCAGCTTCATAATATTGCTAAAATTCGGGCTTGTTTAGATAAGGTTAGGAAGTCCAAGTTGGTCCGTGCATTCGTGACATCCCGTCTCGACTTCTGCAACTCACTGCTTACTGGCCTACCAGCATGAGTGATCAGGCGATTGCAGCTGGTGCAAAACTCTGCAGCTAGGCTTGTCTGTCGTGAGTGTCGCAGTTGCCACATTACTCCACTTCTCGCCGACCTGTACTGGCTACCAGTCAAGCAACGGATTGACTTCAAGGTTTTGTCGTTCCCTTTTAGGTCCCTGCATTCTATGGCTCCAGCCTATCTCTCAGATATACTACCCCATCAGGCCAAGCATCGTACCACCCGCTTTTCGGAGTCCAACAGTCTACAAATACCTCGTAAAAACCTTAAATCCTTTGGAGACCGGGCATTTAGTTCGTATGCTCCCAAAGCCTGGAACTCCCTCCCGACCTGCGTCAGAACGCCCCCGACAGGACCTCATTTAAAAGGAACCTCAAAACACACCTATTTAGGACAGCATTTAGTGGGTGCCTGTGATTCGTCCTTTATGTGCTTATGCGTGCTGACACTGTGCATGCTGCCGCTAACCACATTTGCATGCTGACCCTGTGCATGTCACCCCTAACCATATTATTCATTTTGTTTGTTTTTCAAGCATGATTTTACTTACCATTTAATTGCATTTCACTTTGCAGCAAATGTAAAGCGCCTAGAAAGAGATTAAGTTATCTGAGGACGTTTTATCAAGTGCATTATTATTATTATTATTGGACTTCGTGACAAGGCGTGAGTGGAATCACGGGAAATGTTTTTGGTACTCTTTACATGTAGCATAGCTTGATATTCCAGACATTTCGGTGCTTTAAGCAGCTGATTTGTTGTGGATTTGAAGCAATCTAAAGTGGAGTAACGTTTATTGCATTAATAATAATAATAAAATGATGCACCTGATAAAGCACCCTCAAAAACTCAATCTCTTTCTGTGCGCTTTACATTTGCTGCAAAGGGAAATGCGATTGAATCGTGAGTAATATCATGCTTGATAAACAACATGAATAACATGGTTAGGGGTGACATGCACAGGGTCAGCATGCAAATGTGATTAGTGGCAGCATGCACAGTGTCAGCACGCATAAGCACATGAATGACGAATGTAATGTATCTCCGTTTGTAACTTCACAAAGTTATAAAGACCATGTGGGTGTTACGCAGGAGAGTTTCGTGTAGCGCACTCACAGCCTAAGCGGGTTTCGGTACGCATTCGGTAGCCAACAGACTTCGTCTCACGCAACAAAGAGAAAGTGGGAAGCAAAGCTGAGTCAGCAGAGCAGTTGAGGTAGTGAGTAGCATAGAATTAGCAGCTCAGGACCGCTGAAAAAGATGTGCCATAGTCGGCAGTAGGAAAGTAGTTGTCGTTGCATAAGAATTGTGGAAGCGAGTTCCACAGTCTAGGACCTGCAGAGCTAAAGCTTCTGTCGCGAACTGTCTTTAAGCGGAGGAATGGGACAGCTAGTTTATTGTCCGCAGAGGACGTCAGGGCACGAACAGGCTGAAACTGATTCAGCAGTTCAGCTAGGTACGAAGGAGCCAAGCCATGGCGGGCCTTGTGGGTCAGCGTAAGAACTTTGCTCTGTATCCTTTGCTCAACCGGCAACCATCCTAGCTCTTTCAGCAAAGGAGACACGCGCTCAAACCACTGGAACTTAAAGACCAGCCTTGCAGCCATATTCATCGTCCGCTGTAGTGGCATAATAGCTTTCTTTGGCAGCCCAGCTAAAAGGGAATTACAATAATCAAGCCGAGACAGAACTACCCACAGAACGCTATACTAAATAGGTGTGTTTTTAAGTTCTTTTAAATGTGGTCAGGTCAGGGGATGTTCTGACGCAGGTCGGGAGGAAGTTCCAGGCTTTGGGAGTATACGAACTAAATGCACGGTCTCCAAAGGATTTAAGGTTTTTACGAGGTAGTGATAAACTGTTGGATTCCAAAAAGCGGGTGGTGCGATGCTTGGCCTGATGGGGTAGTATATCTGAGAGATAGGCTGGAGCCATAGAATGAAGGGACCTAAAAGTGAACGACAAAACCTTGAAGTCAATCCGTTGCTTGACTGGTAGCCATTGCAGGTCGGCGAGAAGTGGTGTGACGTGGCAATTGCGACGTTCATGACAGACAAGTCTAGATGAGGAGTTTTGCACCAGCTGTCATCGCGTGCCGGTAGGCCAATAAGCAGCGAGCTACAGAAATAAAGTCGGAATGTCACAAATGCATGGGCCAGTTTAGACGTGGTATCCTTATCTAAACAAGCCCGAGTTTAAGCGATCTTATGAAGCTGAAAGTAGGCAGATTTGACTGAGGAGTTGTTATTAAGCACAATGGCACGAAATTCAATGGATTGATACAATTGGAGGTGTGACATGACATCCACTCAAAATTTGAGCTCGGCAACACCAGTGTCCGGTCGCTTTTAGCCTAATTACAGTCAATTATGCGGTGGATATCGGTAATTCTTCGAACCAGTCGGTGAACTGAACGGCAAGCCACCAGCCAGCCTCTGTACCAGTACCAGCTACCAGTACCAGTACCACAGTACCAGCCCAGTACCTCTGCCCAGCCACCCTCCCCGGCAGCCAGTCCGAGCGATGACGTGTACGTCACGAGGCTTGGAAGTTACAGAGGCAGCTCAGCTAGGGGTGGGGCTTCTGCTGCATGAGCACCAAATAAGCTCCGGGTTGCCGCTGCCCTGCACCGCTGCTCAGCACCATTTCAACGGCAAGCTAAGGTCGGCCTGACCGAACGGCAGGTCCGTCGTCATGCAGAAATCCTTCAGTGTACTGCCAACTTAAGAGAAAGCAAAGAACCGCCAGTGCTGAGCTCAAGCCTTCGAGAACAACTGTTGTCTCACAGAAGCAGTTGTAATGCAGACCAGCAGATCAAAAAGAGTATTCACGTCCACGAGCGATCATCAACTTAAGCCCATGCAAAACCTAATCTCCCGGAATCACTGAGCTCGCCCGAGTCATAAAGCTAGAGAAATTAGACGGCACGCACCGATTCGGTGGCCTTAAACTCTGGCGTCGGACCGGTCAGAAGCTGCACCGGGGCGTACGTGTACTTGCCGCATCACTGCGAAAATGGCCCGCTGACTCGGACGAAACGCGTTTCTTTACAAGTCCTACGAAATTCATCGTAATCCACCGAGAACTATCTTCGACCGAGGACAGCATAAATATTTGCTCGCTCCTCCCTGCAGGACCAACTGTTGGACGAGAATTTGGGTGCGCTCATTTACTTAGGAGCTTTTACGAGCTTGATGTGTCCGACACCCACGGCCCAGAGGCGAACCTGGGCGCCGCTCGTATGTAAAACGGTACGTGAGCGAACGCCCTGAGCCCGCATATAAGCTAATGAATGCGTGAGCTTGCCTCGCTCCAAAAACGAACAGTCAGCAAGATAGACAAGATTAGCGAGCCAATCCTTCGAGTAGCAGTATCCCTTCTGGACTCCTGTACTTTAACAAGAATCGCACAGGAATACCCTCCCTCAATTCCGTGCAGCACCTCAATGCCTACATTCACGAAGGCCATGAGTGACCTCTTCCTGAAATTCATCTCCCAATCAAAGCAGACTACTAGTCCTCCAGACCCTAGTCCCACTGTCCTGCTTCCATGATGCTTTGATCGGTTCCTGCTACGCATAACAAACGTTATAATATATCAATATTGTCAGGTCACGCGTTTGCACCTTTTAAAAAGGTTGCAGTGATGTCACTAATTAAAAAAGCCCCGCTAGACCAAGAAAACTTTACGAGATTGCGCCATGCATTCTTTCTGCTGCTCCTGTCAAAGAAACTGGAACGAGTTGTGGCGGACCAGCTGAACCAGAAAAATATTGAAACCTCTAAGCTAGCTTAAGTTTGAATGTATAGCTAATTACCCCAATGTCAGCATTGGTAAGGGCTAACTCCTGAAAAGGTCTAAAAAGAAGCCGAAAATATACCTGTTTTTCCAGCAGTTGCTGGGTCCTTGTGATTTGTCCTCTATGTGCTTATTCGTGCTGACACTGTGCATACTACCACTAACCACGTTTACATGTTGACTCCGTGGTGCATGTCGCCTTTAATCATGTTGTGCTTATCACCATTGTTGTGCATTTTACCAAAAATAACCATTCGATCAACAGTCAACAGACAAAGTGGGAAGCTTAGCAGAGTCAGGAGAGCAGTTGAGGTAGTGAGTGATGAGAAAGTAGCAGCTCAAAACGGCTGAAAAAGATGAGCCATAGTCGGCAGCAGCAGAGTAGTTCTCGTTGCGTAAGAATTGTGGAAGCGAGTTTCATAGTCTAGGATCTGCAGAGCTAAAGCCTCTGTCGCCAACGGTCATTAAGTGGAGGAATGGAACAGCTAATTTATTGTCCACACAGGACCTGAGGACGCGAACAGGTTGAAACTGGTGCAGCAGTTCAGCTAGATACGAAGGAGCCAAGCCGTGGCGGGCCTTGTGGGTCAGCTTAGGAACTTTGCTCTGTATCCGTTGATTAACCGGCAGCCATCCTAGCTCTTTTAGCAAAGGAGAAACGTGGTTAAATCTCTGGGACTTAAAGACTACCCTTGCAGCCATATTCATAGCCGGCTGCAGTGACCTAGTTGTTTTCTCTGGTAGCCCAGCCAAAAGTGAGTTACAATAATCAAGCCAAGACAGAACTAAGGAGCTAGTTCTAAAGTTTGGAAACCACTTTGGAAGACTCCTCTTAATCTTGGCTAGGAGTCGGATGTGATGGCTAGCTGTAGAAGCAGTCTTCTGAATGAAGCTTTTAAACTGTAAGCAGCTGTCGAAAACGACGCCTCAATTCCGAGCCGATGGCGATGGTCGCACAACAGCATCACCTATTAGAAGAGCAAAGCCTTTTAATCCAGCCACACGCTTAGGGTGTCCTATGAGCAGCAATTTGGTTTTATCGTCATTTAGTTTTAAGAAGTTTTCCGACATCCAGGATCGAATATCGGCAAGGCAAGCATTCAGTTTCTCAGTCGCTGCAGTAGATTCAGACGGTTTGAATGACAAATGCAGCTGAGTATCGTCAGCATAAAAATTATATCCTATTCTATGGGCCTTAATCAATTTTCCCAGAGGTTGAGCCTAAATGGAGAGAAAGAGATAAAGCTCGTTGAGGGCACTTGACAAACATTATTATTATTATTTTAGTTAACCGCACGGGCATCTTGAGAACTTCGCTCACGCAGCTATCAGAGGCTTATAGCTACTTGACGCTCGCCTACGCATGCACGTGCTAAGAAGTAGGGGTTGCAGGCACGTTACAGCGAAGCGTTAATCGTGGTGCCGACTCGTTGCCTTTCCAAGACGCTCGTCGAAGCTCAGCGTGCAAGCCGTCGGAGCAGAATACTTTCGAGGAGGAAGTTCGCGCCGGAATTGCGTGCGCACGGCGACTCGTCTGTCTGCACCTCTAACCAGCCTCAAAGTCTTCGGAGAGCGTGCCCGCAGCTGCATTTACTCAAAGCCCGGAACTTGCTGCCATCTCATGTCACAATATTATAGACTGACGACTTCGCGGCATTTAAAGAGAAGCCGAAGATCCGTGGGTTCAGCACACTCACCAATCGCTCCATCCGCGTGCCGTGTCCTTGGTGTGCGCATGCGAACTGACGCTGTGTATCGTATCGCTAACCTCTTGACACGGTCCTTTTCCGAAGTATGCAGCGTGCCGAGGAAGAGATTGTAAAGATATTTAGTTCTCAAAGACGCTACCAGAATGCCATTCGTATCGCCGTTTCGCTATCTTGTAGCAGCTCGTCTTTCTCTATTTTTCGATGAAACGTCGGTATTAGCATGCACCTGGTTGACGTGCAGCAATTGTAAAGCGCCTAGAAAGAGATTGAGCTCTCTGAGAGCTTTTATCTATCACGTGATATCTATATCGTTTATCTATACGTGATTATTATCAGTAAAAAGCCATGTCCATGAGAACTGGCGGGGTGAGAAACGCAAGCTTTCGGCAATCGTTAGATGACCGGTAATGTGACCAGCATGTCTGTCTGTCGCAGAAAGAGAGCTGCAGCGGGTGAGTCTCTGAGGAGCAAACTGCTCTCGAAGTTTCGGAGCAAGCGGTGGCTGCACCCAAAGTCTGGCCTTGACCTTGAAATTCTGCAAAACTCACAGTTGGACAATTCATAAAAAATGCACGCTGCTCAGCTCACCATCAGTGAAACAGGTCACATTGCGAGTGCAAACAGAGAGTGCAGTTTCAGTTCGTTCTAGATTGTCTGATGTGCAAGCATTTTACTTGCAACCATCACTAAAGCACGTCCGTACATGCAGCCACGCATTGGTTACCAAAGACACATTGCACGACCGCACTTTGGAGTTATCCATACTTGTCGGGACCTGCATAAGTCGTTCAACAAATAAGCTCTCTGATCCCCTACTGCAACAGGTAAAATGGATGCACCAGGTGCTATAGGGTAGTTTGCAGCCGAGCACACTCAAGTCTATTCAGGAAATTCTTTTTGTCTTGGATGGCTAAACCTTAACCTTGTATGGGCGTAACTGAAATTGGCCGAATGCTTGATATCATTGATAAACTTCTAGACCCGATGGCTTAGCAGGGCGGCAGGAGACACGCTTTCTTCAACGTGCGTCCACAAACTTATAATGCTGAATTTTGCCTGTGCTAGTAAGCCTTTAGAAAAGTTATCATTTATAATTGCCACGCTGATTTGGCCCAGTGATTGAGGTGTTCGCCCCGACCAAGCTCAAGGTGAATTTATCAGACGGCCGATGTGGGCTTCAGCCAGTGGCGTGATGTGGTGACTCCTGAATTGAGGTCTGGTTCTCTTATTCAGATAAATTATTGTTTTCCTTTCTTTTAAAGGAAAGCTGTGGTTGTGAGCACTGCAGCAGGGACTTTGACTGCTTATTGAAAAAGGTCCTTGTCATGTGAAGGCACTGCAAGATGGAGCAACCAGAAGCAATGCAGCTGAATGTACGGTTCCCTAGGCGACTTTTTGCTATTAGTGTTGGTAGGTCGCATCTGCATGCTAGGTCGTATGGAGGATTTTACTAGTTACTATTTATTGGCTCCATAGCCAAAGATCTAAGCTAGTTAGGCTCTTTTCGCCTCTCTAAAGAGACCGGTTTGAGTGCAGACCCCTAAAAAAGAGCCAATAGAATCTCCTCCTTCACTCCCCCTGCCAGATTTGAAGCCTGCACAATTCAAGCAGTCTAAATTTTCAGGCCCAAGGTGCAGTAGCAGCAGCAGCAGCAGAAGGCTTTCGCGGCTCTCTCTTTCTATCTCTCTTTCTCTCTCTCTCTTTCTCTCTCTCTCTCTCTCTCTCTCTCTCTCTCTCTCTCTCTCTCTCTCTCTCTCTCTCTCTCTCTCTCTCTCTCTCTCTCTCCCCTCTCTCTCTCTCTCTCTCTCTCTTTCTCTCTCTCTCTCTCTCTCTCTCTCTCTCTCTCTCTCTCTCTCTCTCTCTCTCTCTCTCTCTCTCTCTCTCTCTCTTTCTCTCTCTCTCTCTTTCTCTCTCTCTCTCTCTCTCTCTCTCTCTCTCTCTCTCTCTCTCTCTCTCTCTCTCTCTCTCTCTCTCTCTCTCTCTCTCTTTCTCTCTCTCTTTCTCTCTTTCTTCCTCTCTTCCTCTCTCTCTCTCTCTCTCTTCTCTCTCTCTTTCTCTCTCTCTCTTTCTCTCTATCTTTCTATCTCTCCTTCTCTCTCTCTCTTTTTCTCTCTCTCTTCTCTCTCTCTCTCTCTCTCTCTCTCTCTCTCTCTCTTTCTCTCCCTCTCTCTCTCTTTCTCTCTCTCTCTCTCTCTCTCTCTCTCTCTCTCTCTCTCTCTCTCTCTCTCTCTCTCTCTCTCTCTCTCTCTCTCTCTCTCTCTCTCTCTCTCTCTCTCTCTCTCTCTTTCTCTCTCTCTTTCTCTCTCTCTTTCTCTCTCTCTTTTTCTCTCTCTCTTTCTCTCTGCAGACCAGCTGCCGTTTCTCGCTTGCGGATCGCTTGAAAGCTCTGGGCTCAGAGTGCGACGCTCAGAGCTCCGAAGTGCTCATGCTTCCAAAGGCTGAGTGATGAGGGCTTGCCTCATGCTGTCCGCAAGCTGCAAGCACTGAAGCTGCTGAAGCCGTCAGGGCTGCCGCACGTAGGCAGACCGGTCAAAACGGAAAACAGCTTACCACTCGGAGACCCGGAGCTGGGCGTTGCAGGCGCGCCCTGTCGGCGGCTGACCTTTGACCCGCCCGAGAACAATGCTCTTGCTTTCTAAATATACGATCGATCGTGTCTCGCACGACAGGTAAAGACAGAGCCCCGTACAATGAACTGGCCCCGCGTACACGTCAAAGGCTCGTCATCGCAGCCTTCATTTGCTACAACTGGAGAGAAAATGGCTGAAGCCACTCTCCGACGGTGCAGCTTACAGATAAGAGCCGAAGGTGCACCAGCGGAGAAACCTCGAGACTCTCGGCTCTCACCTCGACTTGCAGCCGTTGTCTGCGAGCTTCCGCTAGTCACCACGAGCTACCGCCAGCTGCTAAGGAAGCTAAAGAGGCCTGCAGCCGCTTGTAGGCCGCTTCTGGGCCGCCTTCCACGGCAGAGGCGTAGGAAGAGGTGGGCGTGGGTGGGGACAGATGTCCCAGTCAGTAGTACGCGATTTTGACTCATGGAAGCGTCACCCTCAACCGATGTAATTTTCTCATTCGGTATCGCTTCGCTCGGTCTCATTAGAAATTACGTTGGTTGAGTGTGGGTCTGCCATGAGTCAAAATCTCTTACTACTCTAGCAGCACTTGAAGGAACTTTCTTTTTATACCGTAGTAAAAATCTTTGCAAAAGCTAATTTGAAGGAAAAAGTTGTATTTATGAAGAGATGCCTTCTTCAAGTGAAACATTTTCAAGGCGCGAAGGAGAAATGTCTTCTGAACACACGAAGAGATTGGTCTTGTCTTCTGAAAGTAAGTTTCGTGTGAAACCATCCTTTAACAAGAAGTACGGAACATCGATAGAAGTTGTTCACCATCCAGTGTCTTGAGCAGACATACAAAAAACTTATACAAGATCTTTCTTCTAAACCCAAATCGGAACTAACCGTTCTTAATCATGATGCTTTTTTCCAGAGAGGCTATGTGGTTGTCAAAGATCGAAAACACCGGTTGGTTTCTTGGCAGAAAGACTGTGAGTGGAATTGAGACATATTTCCAATATGATGGTTTTGAGGTAGAAGGTTCAGATATAAGCGTTTTCCGGCAAAAGTGTACACCAGGAATTGTTTCTGTAATAAAAGATGTTTCTTCTTCCTTTGCAAATATTAAAATGACCCTTGTAATTTAAGCAAAACCAAACAAACGAAAGGAATTAGGCGATTTACGCAATAATCAACGGAGGATTAGTACCCGAGATTCTTAATCAAGTGTCTCACTATGGTAGAATCATTAAAAAGCATTTTGCCGAGTTTGTTACTACAGTTGAGGAAAGAAACGAGGGAGGAACCAATTGCGTAGTAGTTGCAATCCCCGATGCCTTTGCAAAGTTTACTAGATTTGTTCCCCAAGTCGGAGGATCTTACTGCCCACTTCCAGAAAAGTCGCAAAACAAAAGATGTGTTATAATCATCAAGAACAAAGATGATAACTTTGTGCTCCATGGTGTGTTTCGAGGTCTTTATACCCTAGAGAAAATCATCCTGAGTTAATACATAATTTAAGGCAAAAGATGGATGAGAGCCACTCGGACTTACTACTCCAGCTAAGGCCTCTGTTTTCCCAAAAAAATGAAAATGACAGACGCATACCTTTTATGATCAATGTAAATGTGCCCCTATGCAAGCAGAAGATATACCAAAGCTTTTTAGGTTATTTGGCATTAAAATCAATGTCTATGAGTATACTTCTTGCCCTACACCCCTAATCGTATGTGAAGGAGAGAATTATAAACATGTAGATCTGCTTTTGTATAAAAACAAAAGTAAATCACACTATGCTTTAATAACTAATTTTAATTCTTTATGCAGGACTAAAACGATATTGGAACTAGATTTCTATGCACAAGATGCCTATCCAGATTGTATAAGCAAGACAACTTAGACGCGCACATGATTGATTTGCAATCAGAACACTACGGTCAAGCAAAGGCAAAAATGCTATTCGCAGAAAGTCGAAATGATGAAACTGGACATATGGTAAAGTTCAGGGAGTTTGATAAGATGATTAAATCTCCACTAGTGTCTTATGTTGATTTTGAGGCACTATTGGGTAAAGTAAAAAACCCCAAAGAAGTAATGAAAGGCCCTACTAGCCAACACAATCCATGTTCTGACGGATATGTAACTTTAAATCATGAGTGGAATGAGTGCAATGCTGTTTCTAAGTATGCTCAAGCATTTGGTCCTCGCTCAGTTGAAAATTCATTGATTTCTCTTAAAAAAAGAGCGAGACAAACAAGTCGACATCCTTGGGGAAACATTGCGTAAGCATGCAGTTTTTGATCGCTCAACTCAATAGCTATTGAGCAAAGTGACGAATATAATAGGGCCACTTCTTGTTGGATCTGTGGATTGTGTTTGGCTCAAGAGCACAGAGTGTTAGACAATTGTCACTTGACTGCGAAGTACAGGGGAGCCGCGCACAACGAGTGCATCTTAAGTTGAGGATTTGTCCTGATACTTTTATAAATTATCGGTATATACTCACAATCTCAGGGGGTGCGATGCTCATTTGATTGGCGCACGCCTAGATGGTGTTTTAGGTGAAAAAAGAGTAGTAGCCAACAAAAAAGAAACATATTTGACTATTGAGTTTGAAAGCTAAGTTTTCGTGATTCTGAACATCTGCTTTAAAGCACTCTCGACTCTTTCATCAAGAATTTAAGTAAAGCAAATGATATATATATAAAACGAAACGTCACCACGTTTCCCAGAAGCAAGCGACGGAGAAATTGCTCTGCTAACTAAAAAAGGTGTATATCAATATGAGCACATGGACTCTTCTGTCAAGTGTGAGGAGACTTCTCTTCCTCCAATTGAAAAGTCTGCTTCTTGCTTGCCAGGTACAATAAGCAAAGATAATTACGAGCATGCACAAAAAGTTTAGATGGCATTTGGCATTCGCAGCATGAAAGAATACCACGATTTGTATTTAACCATCAATTGTTTGACCTTAGCAGATGCATTCAAGCTCTTTCGTCATTTGATAATATTAAATAACCAGATTTATCAGGCCAATATTTTGACAACGTCTCAGTTAACATGCACTGCTGGATTAAAGCAGTAGGGTGTTGTACTTGAGTTATTAACTAATCCAGATAAATAATTATTCTTTGAGAAGGATATTCACGGCGGCATGACACGAGTGTCCAAACGTTATGCAAGAGCAAATAATCCTCGATGTGCGGGTTTTTATCCAAAAAAGTTATTTTCCTATCTATCGTATTTTGATGCAACATACTTGTATGGTTGGGCAATGCAACAGATTTTGCCGATAGGAGGTTTAGATTTTTCTAAAAGCACAAATTGGATCTATGGAATGCTTGTAAGACTGATATTCTAAAAAATTTGAAGCACAATTCTAAGCAGGGATTTGTCTTAGAAGTAGATTTGCACAGCCCAAAGGATAAACATGATTTATTTTCTGATTTTCTTCTACTTCCAGAAACCAAGAAAGTGAAGAAAGAAAAATATTCTTCCTCTCAAACTTCTTTCAACAGGGGTGACGATCCTTCACAAAAGTTAATAATTGATTTAGAACCGAAAGAAAAATACTTAGCACACAACTTGGCTTTGAAGTCTTGTTTTGAATTGGGCTATTAAGTGACTCAAATACATTGAGTTTTACAGTTTGATCAAGGTGATTGGCTGAGTTCCTATATTGAGAATAATAAAAGGCTCCGAAATGAAGCAAAAAATGATTTTGAGAAGAATTTCTTCAAATTCCTTAGCAATTCTGTCTTCAGAGACTATGGAAAATGTGCGAGGGCGCAGGAATATTGAAATATTCAATGAAAGTTCGGAGAAAAAAATTGGCACTAATGACCAAGAGGTATCGAATCCCTCGATTTATTGATAGGAAAATCTTAACATTTAATACCGTTGGCGTAGAGAGTGGCAAGAAAAGCGTTTTTTTGAATAAACCTATTGACGCTGGTTTCTGCATACTTGAGTTATCGAAGGTATTAATGCAAAAGTTTTATTACTTAACAATGAAGAAGCGATATGTAACCAACATAAATCTGCTGTACACAGACACCGATTCTCTCGTGTATATATATATATATATATATATATATGTATATATATATACATAAATTCAGCAATCAAGCATGCAGGATTAAGGGGCTGCAGCCCAGTTGAAAGAGGCATGTAACATTTCAGCCTTCCTCATTACGGAAGCCAGGACAAGGTCCACGGCTTAGTCTCCTTGAAAAGTGTTGGCTTCGCCACTGTAAGCGTGTGCATTTGTATGCAGGCATACACATGTCTAATACCACCCAATGTCATTTGAAAAAGGCGGGCATGACCTTTTCAGTCTCACCCCACCGTATTTACTGCCACGCAATCTTCAGAGCAGCCAACATCTAGCATCCAGACAGTTCCTTTCGAAGTTATTGAATCGTGTACACGAGTGAAACCTTAAAAGTGCTCTCAAGTTGGTTCAACGGCGCGCATCAGGCAATATTCAACCAAATCGATATGTAACCGTTAAATCGCTATTGTCTTGAGGAAGCAAAGAAGCCGCTCTTACAATAGATAATGTTCCCTTGACCCATTGGAATGATCCCCAACTGCTACTGGTAACTGTTACGGTTAATCCTACTCAGTACGAAAGGAACGGCACGTTCAGGCATTTGGTTCGTGAGCTTGGCTTAAAGCCAATGGTGCGAAGCTACCATTGAAGGGATTATGACTGAACGCCTCTAATTCAGAATTCGTTCATAAAGATAACAATACTTTCGGCGCCTTTTCCCAGGGACGCAACGATACGCGCCGGTCGATCTGCCGGGCGCCCCCGGAGTCAAAGCAGCGGCTATTCGGATATTGGCTGGTGCGTAGTCACGTGAGTGATAATGACAGTCAGTTATAGGAACATAGAAATTCAGTTGTAGGTTTAGTACGCTTCCCAAATTCATAGATGCACTTTGTAACGAATTCATGAGACGTGTAGTTAAAAGTAGCAATAGACTTCTATCGATAAGCGGCGGCAAATGTTTGAGGTGCAGCACTCACGCCTCTCATTTGTCCTATTTCTTTGCGAACTCTTAGCCCGTCAAATCAATCAATTCCTTTCTCACAAACAATACATCCCTACAATTATGAAAACTTCTTGACGACCGCGTAAACTCACCAAACCGGCGGTGGCAGCCTGCGAGACCGCAACAAAGCGTCGAGTGGCGAAACGCCAGCGAGACGCCAGGGTGGGAGCGCAACGCGGCGCACAAAGCGATGGCTTCAGACGGCCACTTGAGCTCGTGCGTGTGGAATCCTGGTGCGCTCGTTGCGTGCGCGCAATCGCCCGCCGCCTCTATTTCCGGCCACAGGCTACGGAGCGGAAGTCTCTCGCGCCCTCCAATGGCCGAGGCGGCGACGGCAGCGGGCGACGGCAGCTGGGCACGAGCGCGGCGCCAGCCAGCCGGCAGCCGCCAGAGCGACGAAAAGCGAGTTCCGGAAGCTATTCTGTGTTTTTTTTTATTCATTTGCGACTAAGGATTTCATTGCAGTCAATTGACAGCACGACGCTATCTAAAGCTCGCGGGCGGCGACGGAAGTCGCGCGGGCGAGCCGTCTCGCGGCGCGGCGTGCCGGTGGGCGGCTAGCGACAGACGACGCGGCCGCGCTCTCTCCTCTACTTTGGTATCGGTAGGAGCCTATGATGCGCCGAGCCCGAGCAGTCGTGACACGTGGTGCTTGCGGGCCAATCGCACGTGCACAGCGCCGTGCTGAATCGAAGCCCGCCGGGGCAGCTCTGACGCGCGACCGCGTTTGGCGTCGTCACCGGCGCCTGCGTGAACGCTCGGCAATCGTCCGCCGGCCGATATATGTTGCCGTTGGCGACGCACGAGCAGCCTGACTTGTCCAAGCCTGGAATTCCGCAAACGTGCCACTCGGCCAGTGAGCTCGCTCGCTCGCTCGGCCGCTGGGCGCGCGTCGCAAGCGGTGCGACAGGTGCGCGGCGGCGGGAAAGTGCTGCCTCGCGGAGCGGAAGCGCTGCAGCCCAGCGCGGAGCGACGGCGGGAAAGTGCTGCCGCGTGGAGAGGAAGCGCTGCCGCTGCAGAGCCTAGTCTCGCAAACTGCCAGCATCATTTCGAGCCGAAAGGTGCACGAGCATCCGCCTGCCTGCCTGCCTCGCGAATGCCCATAGGAATGATTGTACAGCCTCCGGTTTGCCGGGCTGGCGAGCTAAATTTTCCTCTTTTTTTAACTGTTTTTTTTAACTTTTTACTTTTTTTTACTTTGTACTTTTTACTTTTTTTACTTTTAACTTTAATTTTTTAACTGTTTTTAACTGTCGCTACTCCCCATTCGTCGCTGCTCGCAAGGCAGGGCGCAGAGCAGCGGCTTCTTTTACTGGTCACTCGTTCGTCCGCGTCGGATCCTGATCCTGCTGCTTTCATTTTGCGAGTGCAGTCGCCCGTCACCCGCGGCGACCGTCGGTGCTCCGCAGTACTCGAGGAGCACCTGGCAACTGGCTTGCAAGTGGATACATTCGGAAATCAGGCTAGCGATGGCATGCGAGGCATTCGGCACTTTCGCTCTCGGTCGGCCCGCGGCGCGGTAGCCGCGTAGCGTCTAGTTGCCGTCGAGAAGCGCCGAGAAGCGCGAAGGAGCTGGAATCGCTGCAATTTAGAATACGGGCGTTTTCGGCATCGTTTGTCTGAGAGAGAATGCCGTCTACTCCGGTTTCATCATCGGTCGGCTACGTCTCTCCGATTCTATCCGCGTCGGGCGAGCGTATTTTATATCTTTCAGCCGCATCTCGAAACTCTACGGCTCGGTACTTCGGGCGCCGGCGGTCCGCGCCAGTCTCACCTCAACGCGACACGTCGGGCGCGGTAAATCACGGCTAAGCAATGTGTAGCGTTTGATTTCGACAGACTTGCTGGTGCTCTATAAGGGGGCAGTTCGCGAGCTGGCCCCTTTCGAGTTCTAGCACATCTCAACCAGAGCTGCTCCGAGCTACTGCTCCGAGCGACTGCTCAGAGCGACGGCTCCGAGCGCCGAGCCGCTGCCGCATTACGGACACGGCTCCTCCGCAAAGTCTATTTGCCGAGGCGGAGGCATCGAGAGGCGGATGCCATCGCCGCCAGAGGCGGAGGGGGCGCGGTGGTCCCTGCGGCCGCCGCGACGACAGCTCGCTGGCGTCTCTCTTACCCGGATGTGTGTGGGCGTGGTTCCCTGTCCCGCCGGCTGCGCCGCCCGCAGCCGATGCGGGAGCGCCGCCGGCGGTGGCCGCGCCGGTCCGGTTGCTGCTGGAGCATGTGCAGTGTACTGCATCCGGGTGGTTGCACACGCACGCCTTGTGGTCGAAGAGCAGATTTCCGGGACACGTGTGAACCACGTTTACCGACGTTGAGCGAGCTCGTTGGCTAAATTTCTTGCAGCCGGTGTCGGCGATCTGCGTGTACACGTTGCCGCCGGCTTCGCAGAAATGGCAGTCGGCTGCGTGCCGCGGTGGCGGCGGCGGCTGAGAAATCTCGGGCGGCACGGCGCACGATCGGCAGTGAACTCTCTCCGCTCTGTCGCAGACACACCAGTCAGCGCTGAACAGAAGGCCAGTTGGACAATCGAGCTGTCTTGTGCCGGTCGTATTAGCACTTTGTAGGAAACTTGTGCAGTTGTTTATAGGCTTGTAGGTGGTGCCGTTTTTCGTACAGTGGCAGCCATTGAATGGTGTCGAAGCTATAATAATAACTGTGCTGCATGAAACGTTCATTACTTTAGACGCGGGCTAAGCTCATTTAGCTAATAACCGCTGCTGACAGCACAAAGGAAGGCGGAAATGGCCGCATACGAACGCCCTGTCTGTAGCTCTTCAGAGAGAAGCTCGTTACGCACGTAAAAAAGAGCTGCTGCCTAACAAGATGGCTTCTCGAGAATGAAGCAGGATATTTGTGCAAAGCGTATTTCGCATACAAATGCCTAAATAATTTCCGAAAATGAAACCATAAAAGACGGGCCCACAGCGAGGGCGGCGCCCTTGCGATTGCGGTTGGAGGCCGCAGCTGTTAGTGGTCGTCAGCTGCCGTCCGAGGCTGCTGACGACTCTCGAGTTCCAGTTCGATCGACGTTGGCTCAGTCCGCCTCGCGTCGGGGTCTGAGCTGCGGCCTAATGCAGCCGAATGGCCCGCCGGACGACCGCTGCTTATCTGGGGAGCGGGTGTGCCAGTCAGCGGGGGGGGGGGACCGAGTGGCGGCGGCGGCGTACAGCAGAAGCTAGCAGCGGAAGCCGGCGGCTGCACTGGCCGACGACGCATCTGGATAGCGATCAGCAACTCGGGTTCTAGATCTATTTTGCCGCAGAGCACGCAGATCGAACCCGCTCACCGTCTCGCGCTGAGGTGACCTACCGAGTCGGGGTGAGTGCGCATACTTTTTATTTCCCAGCCAACTATCGGCTGTCCGCTTCCTATAACCTTCATACTGACTTCACCGAGGTCCTGCTCATGCTATTGCTACCGCTAAAATAGCCGTTCGCACAGAAAGTGATTAAATTCTCTGAAGCGGCTATAAAAATGCGTTATTACTATTGTTCTTATTATTGACCGCTTACTGCGAGCAGGCGTTTTCCCGACAATCTGTGTGACCAATGATGCCATACGTCATTGATCTACCGAGATCGAGGCTCCGAGCATCCGCGAGCTCCGAGCTGCGAATGGCTAACATCTTCGCCTCTTGCGCTTGCAATGCTCAGTTAAATCCCGATCGCGTCTTCACTTTTGTCGTGCGCCGCTTACATTTGCTCCTCCTATGGCACAGCGAGCTGAACGAGCATCACGTGCCTTTAAATTGCATTGGCCGCAGAACCATTGGGCGAGGTCCGCCATTAAGTTACCGCCGTGCTGTCTGTAATGCTTTCCAGGTACAACATTCATTGCTTTGACGTGAGAGGCAAAACCCTAAATTTACTTACGTGCCCGCCTGCGGTGCGTTGTCGGAGTAGCTCGGAAAGTCTGCAAGGACTCCGCCCACCCATATTGCTTCTCAAAAAATAGCAGCACTGCAGTACCGCATGCAAATGACCGACGATATGTCAACGTGAATGTTGCATAAATATAAAATAAATGTTTCATAAATATAAAATAAATGTTGCATAAATATAAAATAAATTAAAATCTATATTTGCGTGGTAGAACGAAAGCCGCATAACCCGGCGTACAAGGTAAATTATCCAACTGCTATCGTGCTTTTTGGAATCTGCCACGCATGTTAACGCTTTGCAGTATATTTTAAGTGGCATTTTACAGAGCGTGCGGTTATTTTTGCGCGAGTACCGGCAAGTGTACACGCATGTTTCTGAGTACGATTTAAGCAGCGCGCATGTGAGCGCTGCGTGCTGCTTGGCGCGAGAGCAGAGGGGTCTCGCGTCTGTGAACTGTGCCACCGAGAGCTGCTGAGATGCGATAGCGAGCGCGCCAACATCGATTCCAAAAGGGAACTTTCTGTAAAAATTGCACAATCGCGCGTCTGCCAAGCCACCCAATCGAGTAGGATAGGCGCGAGTCACGCTCTCCTCCAAACGGCAGATATTTGGGACTGGTTAAAAGCAGTCGCTACTGGCAGTGCCATCATATGCATAAACTCGTGGTCTCATCCTATTATGTCGGTGCCCTACACCACCTCAACGAACCTCCAAAAGCGACGACCGACCGTGCTTTAACGGTAGGCTGAGTAAATGGGAGCCGACGAAAATAACAATAAAATTAATAACGCGCTTGATATATAGAACTCAATTATTATAACTCAATTGATATAGAGAACTCCCTTAGAGAACTCAATCTCTTTCTAGGCGCTCTAGATTTCCCGCACAGGACATCGCGCTGCTTACCTCTGATTGGGGTTAAACAGCAAGCAAGGAACACTGTCGTTAATATTTGTCTACCGTGTTGTAATAATAAACATTTGTGTGACGCAGCTGACGCTATGCAGGCTCTGAAAATGAAGGCTTCGTGCTCTCAATATACTACATTTTGGTGAGCCACTTTGCACGGAAACGTCATTGTAAGGGAGTTATATTTCGTGCAATTATTCTCCGATCCCTTATGTATCTCGTTCAAAAGTGCATTTTTAACCTAAGAATGTAGCTGGTCGCTATTCTGGCGACAGCTCGCCTTGCCAAGGCGTGCCTTTTATTGTCTGCAATTTCTTGGCAGCAAATCATTCGGCATCGTCAGGCTTTGTTAACTGAAATGGCGATCCAAAAACTTTGCACGGGTTATTTAAAATGAAAGGTCTCTCAAAGTGTGTATATCCTTACGGCCTCAGTTGACGAGCATATTGGCAATGTCAACGGTAGCCGTTCTTGTTTAGGACCGGAAGTATGTCGGGCTCTGGCCGTGATGGCACACTAGGTAAGGTGGTTGCTTTCACCAGAATTAGCAGCAAACAAGTTCCCTTTCACTCTTTCCAAAACCGGTTACGCGATAAAATCTTGATCAAAGACTTGCAACTGCTAATTCATCCAATAAATTCGCTTGTTCGCGTGAGGCAGCGAACATTTAGTCGCTTGGCATACAGCTAGAGAGGCCCTCGTCCCGGAGGTATATTTTGCCTTAAGTACCTTAGAAAGAGGTCTTTAGGCAGCACTTCTTGCCCCTCCAACTTATCGAAACTACTTTTACCTTGTTCAGGTCAGGGACGTGGCGCTAACGGAGTATGAGTTTCCCAGGTGGATTTTGTTTTGAGCTCTTCTCCGGACTGTGAACGTGGCACGACTTTTACACTTTCAAATTTTACAGTAGGAATGACTTGTTCTCCAGAGAGATACTCCTGCTGATCAGTTGAGCCGCTCGCTCGCGGTTTAATTTGGCGGGCAAGCTCCTATCCAGAAGATCACGCTTGAAGACTTGCCTCTTCAGTAAGGCGTTTGGATGCGACACTTGGTTTAGCATTCGGCCAGCAAGGGAGAGCGAACAAAGGCTGGCAGTTGAAAGTGACGGCTTGCGCTTTGAAAGACGAAAACAAATACACTAAGAAAAACGCACGTCCACTTGAAATTGAAAATAGTGCAATGCTAATAATTGCTATGCTTTTTTATAAATTCGTCTTTTCAGCGCTTCAGTTCTAAGAATACCTCTGGCTACTGAGACACTCGACGGGCTAGCCATTCGCTACTGCCAGCGATGACAAAAATCCGGCGGGCCATAGTGTATGCTCAACGCCTCTGGTGAGTAGGATAACATTAACCTGATAAAATCAACTAAAATGATAAGATACTTTGCGGAGATTCAGCCTCCTGCATCGAGCAAATTTCACCAAGTTGTCGCAATCCCATCTCTATATGCCGGAGATCATTTGAATGAGCTTCGTAGAAATAATCTCAGGCAGCTCAGCGTAAAACGTCTTCGAGGTGTGTACAAAGCCACGTGGTCGTGTCCCACCAGGTAGCAACTATGTTGGTAGTTTATTTCAAATGCAGGACGTGTACTGAGCAGCTGCTCTGTGAGGTCGTGGCGATCCTGGCACTCACCGCGGTACACTCGCTGCGGTACACTTACTGTAAATCCTACAACCTAAGCCCCGGTAAACCTAGCTCTTTATATGAGTTACTCAGTCGTCACAAATTTACAACGAAAGCATCCGAGTGAAGCGCTACACATTTCGGATCTATAAAACAGTTTAAGGAAAAAGCACACAAAAGACGACGAGGTATCGCCGCCATTTACGCCCGCGAACAATGCGTGCGTACGTCCTCGGTGCTAATCGACGAGCGCATCAGTTTTCGATCGAGACAATGGAGCTCTATTCCAGGTCTTTCTTTCGGTTAACGGGTTTCTAAATGCACGTTGGGAAGCAGGTCTCGTCTGGCATAGTTTGATGCAAGATGAACCGCTACCGAAAGAGGGTACCGAATGGAGGCAGCTCGAGCAGGTTGCCGCGAGCGCAGAGCCGACGGACTGTCAGCTATCGGCGACAGATGCGGCGACAGAACTCGCTCAGACGGGCCGATCTCTTTCTTGACCTCGCGATGGGATCTCCGGCCCCAGTGCCAAGGTCACTGCGTGAGGTCACTGAGGTCAGCAAGCAGGGAGCGCGCGCTCCGCACCGAGTCAGAGTTAGTCGCCCATCTAGCAGTAGGTGCGTATTTTGGCATGGCCTACGAATATTTCAACGCCAACTCCGGGCAATGTTGCGCGCCCAAATTTGGCTATATCGGCGACCTCGTGTCCTCGTCGAGGTCAACTCGACTCCCTCGAACGTCTTTGCGACAGCGCTCCGACGGCTCCGCTTAGGGCTCCTTTTAATGTGACCGACCGATCTGAGGATAAGAAAGGCTCGGCCAGCGGCTCGCAAGTGGCACAGGCCCGCCGCTCGAAACCTATCGTCCGTCGCTCCGGTCACAGAGGTGTCGCTTTAGTCAACTCGCCAGGCGCGAATAGCCGAACTCGTCGCCGCCGTCGTCTATCGCTTTCCACGCTGCCGAGGCGCGGCGTCTTAGGTTGACGCGCCTGAACGTCACCGCAAAGCGGCGCGCGTGACTTGTCGGGTAGACGGCGCCGCGGCGGCCAGCGACTGATCGTCGGAGTACCGCCCACACTCCCCCCCCCCGGTGTATGTGTGCGTCCTCGATCAAAATGGAAAGAAAATAAAGAAATAGCTCGGATGCTCAGACACTTTTCGAACCGACCGCGAGATTCAGCGAGATGCAGCCTCCTAGCTGCAGGACGCCATGCATCGACTGAAGCTAAGACTGGCCCAGCGGACCAAGCGAAGCGGACCGGAAGCGGACCATACTCACGGGTCGTGTGCGGCCTCGCTGTCTGATTTCCCGGCGGCAGCGTTGCTGCAGCGCCGCCACTGTGATCGTGACATCGGCTGTGATGGTCCGTCAGATGCGCGGCCGAGATGCAGCTGCACGTGCTGACGTGGAACGAAAAGTAAACTGGACAGGAAAACATGATCGGCCGCAAGAAGGCCGCCTCGACGGTGAAGTTCTTGCAGGCTGACCTCGGCACTGCACGGTACACATAGTCTCCGTGGGTGCAAAATTCTCTTTCCAGCGACGGCGTCGCCGGCGGCGACGTGACCGCGACAGGGCACGAGCAGCTCGCCCTGTCCGAACGCTCGCAAGAGCATTTGTCGACGCTGAACAGCTGATTGTTTGGGCAGGAGTGCTTCTTGCTGCGATTATCTCCCCACACCTCGACGTAGCTTCGGCAGCCCGTGCTCCAATCGGGCGTATAGCGCGACTCACCACGACGGCATGAGCACTCGCGTTTATTTGAGGACGCTGCAATGTACGCGTGGAAAGTGTGACGCCGTGTTCAGTGCACTGCTATACATTAGTCTCGAGATGTCTGACTAATAATGTAAATATGCTTCGAGCTGCACAAAGCGGGAGAGAAGGACGTCCCTAGTCACGTGTTTCTGGGTCAAGCTAAAGACTTGCAGAGACAGAAAAGGCTCACAGTCTCATACGTATGATACATATATATCGTATATATGATGTATATATATATATATATATATATATATACATCATATATACGATATATATATATATATATATATATATATATATATATATATATATATATATATATATATATATATATATATATATATATATATATATATATATATATATATATATATATATATATATATATATATATATATATATATATATATATATATATATATATATATATATATATATATATATATATATATATAGGCCCACCGATTTCCTAAAAGTGCATTTCGTTCGAGTAGAATAAACTGCAACATCAAGTGCAAACCGGATTGCCCATCTGCAGCTCTGAAAGGAGGTGATCATTTTTGCGAGCATTTTCGACCACACGACGGACATAGACGTGGCATAGTTGTGTGTGTTGCAAAGAAAAAGGCGGATCTTAGCCGACGGTTAAGTGCTCCCAGTTTACGACCCAGGTCGCGTGTTCGAGTCCTGTAGCAAGCAATTCTAAATAGTCCACAACAATTGAGAGCTAAAGCTGCTTGAGGCCTTCATTCCGCTCTAAGACTAAAGGCATTGCGTCAGTCGATCTGTCAATTTCTTTTAGTCCCTATATTTTGCCTACGAGCAGCAACCCGATAGGCAGAGTGAAAAAAGAGGAGACAGACCCTGACGTGGAAGTGGAAATAAAGCGAGTGACCGAGAGAGAGGGAGACAGAGACAGAGACAGACCGACAGATAGACAGACCGACCAACAGACAGACAGACCGACAGACAGACATACAGACACAAAGATAGACATAAAGACAGACAGACAGACAGACAGAAAACTCCTAGGATAAAAATATGCACGTCCGGCAGCGGTACGATGATAATAAATCACCTCAAAGCAAAGAGCACTGGACGTACAGAACACGCAATCTATCCGCTTTGGCACTTACTTGTTGGGTAAGGTGCTGGCGTCGCCAACGTTAGGCCGGCGTTGGACTTCTGAGTAACTCCGGAGGACACATTGCCACGAGCACTGCAGGTGCATGGGCGATCATTGATGGCTGAGCAAGCGCATAGTCTGGCACTAAACGTTTGACCTTTCGGGCAGACATTCAAAGTCACGATGTGTGAATCGAATAGGCGTCGACTAAAGTAGTGCGTGCAGTTAGATTCCGGCGCCACCAGGAGCAAGCTGCCAGAAGCGTAGCACACATGACAAGCTCCAGACCCGTCGGCTGGCGCAGACACGTCTACGCTCGGCTTGTGATGCGGCTTCGCACTGTCTGTGGGACCAACCACGACGTTTGGTTGCGTACTGTGTGGCTTGGGTCCGTGGCCTGGACCAACGTTTGGCCCGTGATGTGGCTTGGGTCCGTGGCCTGGACCAACGCTTGGCCCGTGATGTGGCTTGGGTCCGTGGCCTGGACCAACGTTTGGCCCGTGATGTGGCTTGGGTCCGTGGCCTGGACCAACGTTTGGCCCGTGGTGCGGCTTGGCGTCATGGCCATACTTAGGTTTTGGCTTTGGCTTCGGTTGATGTCCCTTTTTCTCGTGCGAATCGTGCTTGTGCTCTCCTCCCGGCTTCCCGTGATGGCCGCCGTCCTTGGCCTTGTGCTTCGAGTCGTGGCTCGCCGCGCCTGGTACAATATAAACTCTAGTGGTTAGTTAACCCAGTTACCTTAACCTTATGCAAGTACGGAGCATATTTGGCATTGGCGCAGCAAAACTTTGAGCGTCTAGCGCAGCGCGTTCGTGCTTGCACGCTTGAGTGCGGCGTCCCCCAGCTGCTACAGCGCGTCAACTTTCAGGAGCGTTGAAAAGAGCTTCGGATGACCGTCGCGATGCCACCTCTGCAACCTACTGTAGCCGCCGCTGTAAGCTATGAAGCCGATATTTCCGATACTAGATGCCGCCACTTAGATTCAGGTCGCGACTTAAAAGCATTCCTACGCTGCGGCCAATTCTCCAGCATGCGACTAAGTGAAGGTCGCGTACTAAGGCATACTAAGCGGAGGTCGCGTGAGGTCTACTTTTGCTTAATGGGAGCCAACTGAGCTCGGCGACGCTAAACTGCCCTCCGCTCAAATCGCCCGTGGCGGTCTTAGGAAGTCACAGGTCTGTCTGCGACGTGCAGCAGCCGGACTGCTGCAAACCACTCAAGTCTTCTCCATAACGCGAACACCTCCGTGTAGCACTCCTGGGAAGATGACCGCTGTGCGCGGGAGGCCTCGCAGACCTCGAGGTAGGGCCACCGCCCTCATGGATTCCAGTACAATAGCTCCGAGGGCTTATCGGGCGAATGCTGCTCGCTGTAGCTGCCGAGAGGGCCTCCGCCGAGGCTACAGGGATGCTATAAAGTCGCGCTTCATTCGGCGCCTTCACGCTTCAGCAGTCTACATCCAAGTCGGTCAATCAGCCTGAGGGCAAAGGCTCATTGAATCCTTGCGATACGTAATTGCTGGAAAAACAACCTTTCTAAAACAGCGCCGCAGGCTTATAGACAGCGACGACACTAACCGCGCTCTAACCGTTGCTAGTCAAATAAGCACGTGCAAATCCAGTCAATTCATTCGCGGTTAGTAAACACCAAACTAAACGTGAAGGCCGGCTCGATCGAATGCCTCATTCAATTGGAGGCAGAAGAGTCTTTGCGGCTATCTACCTCTCAGCTTGCAGCGAGCAATAAACAACGGCCGGCTGCTGCAGGACTCGAACCCACGACCTCTTCCCACTTCCGACGTCCCACTTCCGACGTCGGAAGTGCGAGCGCCGCGATACCGCTGGTGTGAAGCACAGAGAGGGACCGCGGCGCGGAGCTAAATGAGAGCAATCAGTTCAGCCGCAAGCCTTTCCAAAATACCGAAGAGGAGCTACCAGACGAAGGCGACGCTCGATGCTTGCCGCGAGGCGCACCTTCGAGGTGAATATAAGTCGTCTCCGCGGAGCTGTTTTGCACCATATTCTTTTTGCATGGGGCTGTCAATGCCACTAGACCGGAGCACCTTCCGCGCACGCGGGCGGGCGCATACCGACGATTTCTCGGAAGAGGCCATCGCTTTCTTTAGGAAGGGCGCGCGATCGCACGCTTAGAGAAAGATCTCAGAGAGAGAGAGAGAGAGAGAGAGAGAGAGAAAGAGAGAGAGAGAGAGAAGAGAGAGAGAGAGAGAGAGAGAGAGAGAGAGAGAGAGAGAGAGAGAGAGAGAGAGAGAGAGAGAGAGAGAGAGATAGACTCATCGAGCGCCAAAGCACTTCAGGTCCTAGGCAGCTTTTGTCTCGCCAGATCCGAGCGAGAATCTTTCTTTATTTCTAGACAAACGGGTTTTACAAGATCCTTACCGGGGGGGCATGGCTCTGTCGAGGAGCTGCAGGCTTTCTTGAAGATGTGCCGAGCGGCAGTATTTTAGCTGGTCCGAAGAGCATTTTCGGCAGCGCTCCTTCACCTCTGGGTTTCGAGGTTTGTTTGTTTTCCTGATGTTTTCTTATGTGGGTGCGTAACTTGAAAATATCGTAGGACCGAAGTCCGTCGACAGAGCTGGGGGCGGGGCAAAGCGACGACGAAATGGAATTTCACCTGAACATGGAACGTCCCGCAACCCGTGCATTGCAAGTCCAGCGGTGCTCTGCCGATCGATTTATAGGAACGTCCTCATCTGCATATCTCGTATTCAGCGTTTGACGTAGGATTTTGTGGCGTGAGGCTTAAAAATTCCTTCTGCGTGCTTGCGCCAAATCCTGGTGTGCTTCGCATATGAACGTGCATGCTAACTTGAATTGCAAACGTCGGTGCCAAGCTGCAACCTCTCTGCCTGCCGGCGCTTCCGCCGGAAGACTTGAAACTGCAGGAAAAGGAACCTTTCGGGCACCATCTTCAGATTGTCTGAGCGCGAAAATAGGCAATCTTGTTTAAGATTAGCACTCAAAAGAAGCTCCCGGGCAAAATTAATTGGTGCGGATCGACGCACTCTCCAAGAATCAGGTGTGACTACGCTGTGGACTACTTTTTTTAGAGCTTTCAAAGAGCTCTTCTACTTAGCACTTCTTCAGCGCTTTTCAACGTCGTATTTTACTTCTTGAAGAGGTTGAACATATTTTTATTTTAATAAAGGTTAATAATACACTTGATAAAAACGCCCTCAGAGAACTCAATCTCTTTCTAGGCGCTTTACATTTGCTGCAAAGGAAACACGATCGAGTGGTGAGTGGTAGCATGCTGCATAAACAGCATGAGTAACATGGTTAGGAGTGACATGCACAGGATTAACATGCAAGTTCTGTTAGTGGTAGCATGCAGCAGTGTCAGCACGCATCAGCACATACATGAAAAGGCACAGGGATACACTAAATGCTGCCATTAATAGGTGTGTTTTTAATTTCTATTTAAATGTGGTCAAGTCAGGGGATGTCGTGACGGAATACGGGAGCCAGTTCCAGGCTTTGGGAGCATACGAACTAAATGCACGGTCTCCAAAGGATTTGAGATTTGTACGAGGTATAGTTAAATAGTTAGCTTCCAAAAAGCTTTTGAAATTAGTTTGCCGTTATTGTGTCGGGCGTGCCACAGAGGCCAGCCCAGCCCCGCAGCCTGGACGCGTAGCACAGTGTTCAACCGCCGCAAGGGGGCGGCCAGGAATCAGAAGAGGCTCAGGATGCCATTTTTGAGTGATTCCTCTTCAGCGCCTGGCGCTGAGTTGAAGCCTTGGGTTGGAAGGTCGACGGCTCCTAGCATCTGCTGAGTTCTGCATAATTATTGAGAGCAGGCGGCATTGTGGGGTGCCGCTGTCTCTGACAGCCTCCTGAAAATCTCTATCAGAGGATCAGAGGGCGTCAGCGTTCTGCTGCCCTTGTGTCCTGCTGCGTCGTTGGCCGAACGATAGCCCAAGTAACAGGAACTTCTCTCAACGACAAGGAATTGCAAAGGCAAACAGCTGCTCCCGAGGGTTTGGCGCCAGTCTTGGCTTGGCTCCCGTGAGAAGAGTTGTTTGCTGCCGACCACAACTAATCAGCTGGCTAAAAATTACAATTATAAGAACCTCGATCTGCGCGTGGAGTCGGCGATCCAGAAGGGGCAATAGCCGTTGTACCTCTAGATGGATCTAGTAATGCTGCTAGTACCGGCAGGCACTACTCTATACGCTATACGCTGGCTGCGAATGCCGAGCGCGAGGTTGGTTACCGCTGGGGATGATGTCCTTTTCTAAAGGGACCGTCGAATCTGTATAGCCAATCAAAGGTTATTGTTCCTAAGCAGGGCTAATGGGGGCGGGCAATGTTGGCGCCTTCAGTGCGAAGTTTCAGGTCATCAAAATGTGAGTGACAACTTTTCAATATCTATCTGTTAAAGAGACCTCCGCCTTTAGTACGGAGCTTTCGAGCTCTTCCGAAGTGTTTCCACTGCTACACACCTAAAGGAACCGTAAAACAATAAATTATGTATTATTATTATTTTATATTACTACTTTATTAAATTATTACTTTACACTATTTAATAAATAATTAGTTATTCTATAGGTGTTTTACGAGTTGGATTTCGAAGTTAGCTCTCGTCACGCTCCCCAAGTTCACACCAAAACTCGGCACGGGCTCTTGCATACGCGCTTTGTAGTTTCGCGGTTTCGCTACCGGAGGCGGCGGTGCGCGGTACCGCTCTCTGCCCACGCAACGTCCGCCTACGGCAATGCATCGCGCATGCGTCGTAGAGGATTGCCCGAGTCGCGCCTTAATCATTGCTGCATGCAGCCAGCCCGCCGCTGCTGCTGCTGCTGCACGGTGTGCGGAGGATGCGGCACGCTAAGGTAATCGAGCCGTTTAATGGATGCACCAGCCCTGGACCAAAGGGCGCGAGAAGAGACGATGGAATTGGGTCGCGGGATGCTATCGCCTGAGCGCTTCGCCGCTCAAGCGATTCGCCGTCGCTCGACAAACTGCGAGAAACTGCGCGAAGCGTTTGCCGTTGCGAGCGCAAAACAGCTTGCACGCTGCACACCCAAAAGCTGAACCAATAAGACGTCGTCTATTTATAGATCGAGCGAACTTTCGGGCTGTGAATACAATGCCCGTAGCCGCTAGTTCGGCGCCGCTACGTCGCCGTTTGGCACAGAGCCAGCTTACTTCCCACCGTCCGGTTATGGTCGCTATGCAAGCAGCCAAAAGTTCGCTGCTTTTGTGAACAAACGACGGCGTATTGGCTCAAAAGCTGAGCTGTCGGAAAGTCCTTATCCGCCACTATTCGACGTGCCGCCTTCGCAGCCGAATGTTGGAGACCGCAAACCGCGGCTGGCGCCTGTCGTGGAATGCGGCCGACGTCATTGCAGTCGCAGACAGGCTAGGGAACGGGGATCGTTGAGAGGAGCTAATTAATTAGTTTATTACATCCCAAACTCTCTCTCTCTCTCTCTCTTTCTCTCTCTCTCTCTCTCTCTCTTTCTCTCTCTCTCATTACCCTCTCTCATTCCCCTCTCTCATTCCCCCCTCTCTCACTCTCTCCTCTCTCTCGCTCTCTCTCTCTCACTCTCTCTCGCTCTCTCTCTTCTCTTTCTCTCTCTCTTTCTCTCTCTCTCTCTCTCACTCTCTCGCTCTATTTCTCTCACTATCTCCTCTCTCTCTCGCTCTCACTCTCTCCTCTCTCTCTCCTCTCTCTCTCTCTCTCTCTCGCTCTCTCTCTCTCACACTCGCTCTCTCTCTCACTCTCGCTCTCTCTCTCTCTCGCTCTCTCTCTCTCTCTCTCTCTCTCTCTCTCTCTCTCTCTCTCTCTCTTTCAACGCACGCGCGTGTCGGCTAAGCTCTAGCGGTCCACGCCAAGCATATCTGTTCGCTGCTGCCAGTTCGCATACACGCACGCCCACCTACTCCGGTAGTTTCATAGGATTTCGCCACGCCGAATCATTGTCGCGGTGAAAGTTATTCTCGCCAAGCACGTCCGTTCTTTTTCAGAACGGACGTGCACTGTGCTCGATCGGCTGCTTTCGCTCATGCTCCAGCAGCAGCAGCAGCTACGTCGTCAGGCGACGCCGTCGATGAAGTCGCCGCGGCTCTAAACTCACAACTCTAGTGGAAAATTCAAGGCGCTTTCGCAGAGAGGCAGCTCAGCGCTCAGCCTACCTGCCACCAGCACGGCAACGAACACCAAGGGAAGGACGAGCCGCAGCGGCACCATGGCGACGGCGGAGCGTCTCGGATCGCGGCGGCGCAGCACGGCGCGAAGCTGTTTAATGGCAACAGCGGGGCTGAGCGAACAGAATTTATACGCTCCTACAGAGCGCGGCGGCGGCGGCCGCCGCGATCGGCGCCTAATCGATTCCACCGCAACCGCCTCGGCCGCCGCCGCCGCCGAAACGTCTGGCGCAGATGGAGACCGCCGCTCAATGTTTACGCGCATCGCTCAAGCTCGTCGCCGTCTTCGCATGGTGTAGCGTTACGTTTGGCAATCGCGTGCGCCCACGCCGCGCGGCGCCCCGTAAGCTTTCGCGAGCGACTGGCGAGCGGCGGCGCGACGCCGCGTGCGGCGAGCTGCACGTGAACGGTCTAGCAGCGGAGGAGGCGGCCTTTCGCGAGAGCTGCCGATCCTCAATCAGCACGAGGCCATTTCTCCTAGCCGCCGCAGGAAGTTCTACTCGATAATAATTGTAATAAAAATAATTGGGAGAACGCTTGCACAGAGCCCAAAGAGCGCCAAGTCACTTTCTAGACATCCCGCATAGACGCTAAGCCGCTTGACTGGTTTGGCCACCAGTGGTTGAGGTGCTCACCCCGGGGACCGAGGTCTGGCTGAGGTCGCGAGCTCGAGCCCTGAGGCATATGCGAAGCGCCTGAAGAGAGATTAGGTTCTCTTGGGGCGCTATACAAATGATTCATATATCGACTCCTAACAGCGCCGCTAACTGCGGCGGAGGGCTCGAAATCAAAGCCGATTCATTCCGCCGAAAGCCGACCGATTGCCCGAAGCAAATGAAGTCGTCCAGGGTCATTTGCACTTGAATCCTAGCCTCGCTTGCTAGACGCTCCAGCTGCTCTGCGCATCGTTATCCTCGCCAATTGCTCTAGCCGCGGTCGGAATAGCGCGCACTCGCCGCCAGAGCGAGCGCGCGCATCATTTTGCCGCACGTCGCACTCTCGTCTTCCCCGCTGCCCGACGCCCCTGCCGCTCCCGCGACAGTGCGCTCTGTGATCCTGTGGAAATGATCGCGGAGCCGCGGGGGGGGGGGGACCTCGGATGTTTTGCTCACCGTCTTCTCATAATGTTCGCGAATAATGCACGACTGGCTGAACAGGCTGGTCAACAATTGTGTCTAACCGACAAAAATCGTGTTACTGAAATAAAATTAGTCATTTCTTATAAATTTTAATGTACTCAACACATATATGACAATCAAACTGCAAAGTATGGCTCCACTATTTTAATCGGCAATAAAGTAGTGCTTAAGCCACGAAACACACTGCGATAGTAATAAGCCTAAGGTTAGTACCTGTACAAAATTAAATCATAGACTGCTTCTTGGATTTATTCGCCTGTTTCTTCTACATGAGTTCGTGACTATCACTGGGGAATGACCAGTAGTAGTCGGCCAGCAGTGTAGTGGACCATCTTTCCTGGTTTCTTTGTTCCATTGTTATGATGTCTTTAGAAAAACGCCGGTCATGTTCATCACTAACCATACCGCAGTTGTCAGGGTAGAAATCCAAATGGGAATGAAGGAAATCCCTCTTTAAAGACATATTTCAGGCAAGTTTCTGATACTGCATCAGCATGTCTTCTGTTAGTTTCTTTTAGTTTTCTGCCCTATCATTTTCGAGAAATTTTGTAACACTAGGGTTCACAAGTGTTTCGCATTACCCTGCAGCAAGTTGTTGAACCGGTCATCTTTGAAGAGCTCTTGAATCAGAGGACCCATAGAAACTCCACCGTTAAAAGGAACAGCTCGAGCTCAAAGCGCCTTTTTGCATCTGCTTAGGTCCAAATAAAAAATTGAGTAGAAATACATAATTTATATATATGTATATTGATGCACATATATATATATATATGTGTATATATATATACATTGATGCATATATGCCTCTATATACAGGCATTTGGGCATATGAGAAGAGAGGCTGTTTTGACAATGAACGTAAAATAATTTCGAATTACCGTGGCTTCCAAATAATAAGTAAAAAACCTAATTAACCACATCCAATTGTAAAACTTTACCAACCTCTTTTTTTTTAAATAAGTTGCTGTCACACTAGTACCAGCCTCAATTAATGGATTTGTATCGCCTCCTTGCGTTCTGTGCGATGGGACCTCTGATAAGTACTGATATTAGTTATAATAATATTATTAATAATACCTCTGTATAGCGCCCTTAGATCAATTAATCTCTTTCTAGGTCTTTAACATATGATGTAACAGTGTCAGCGCGCATAAGAATACAAGGACCAATCACGTGGATCAACTAAATACTATGATTAATTGATACCTGTTAAGCTTCTTTTTTAAATTTAAAGTCAGGGAACGTCGTGACGTCAGTCGGAAGTGAGGTTCAGGCTTTGGCAGCACACGAACTAAAGGCACGATCTCCGAAGATTATGAGGCTCGTATGAGGGGCAGATAAACGATTTGATTCAGAAAAGCGGGTGGTTCAATGTGTAGCCCGATGGAAGACTAGATCTGATAGGTGGAGCCAAAGAACGAAGGGAGCTAAAAGTGAATGTCAAAACCATGAAGTTTATGCACTGCTTTACTGATAGCTAGTGCAGGTCGGCGAGAAGTAGTGTGATGTGGCAACTGCGACGCTCACGACAGACAAGCCTGGCTTCAGAGTTTTGCACGAGCTGTAAGCGCCTGATTGCACAGGCCGGTAAACCAGTAAGCAGTGAGTTACAGAAGTCGAGACGGGATGTCACAAACGCAAAGACCAATTTAGACATGGCATCCCTGTCTAAACAAGCCCGAATTTTAGCAATTTTAAGTAGCTAAAAGTAGACAAACTTGACTGAGGAGCTTATGTGATTGTCTAATGAAAGGTCACTTTAGAATAGGATCATTAGATTTCATGCAGATGCAATAGGAAATATATTGGCACAGCCAATTGTAGCATTTTTGTCTTCCCATAACAAGTAAGTTATTTGTATTTTCATTAAATTTAAGAAAGTTTGCTGCCATCTATGTGCGGATGTCAGTAATAAATGCGGCACGGGAGTTGAGCAGATTCGACCTACTAGAGGGCTGGAATGGATCAAAGCAAAGGTACAACTAACTGTCATCTGCTTAGAAGTTAATGCCTATATTATGCCTGGTAATCACATTGGCAAGAGTGAGAGTATAAACTGTGGAAAATACCGGACCGAACACAGATTTTTGAGGTACACCTTATTTCAGATATTCCTCAGATGATCTTGGTCAGTCACCATCAATGCTCTGGCGTCTTCTACTGAGATTAGACCTGAACCGTTGCAGTGCAGTGCCAGTGATACCCAGGCGATATAAAAGGCGCTGGAGAGAAACTTGGTGATCGATAGTAATAAAATCTGCTGAAAGATTGAGAAGAAAGTAGATAGAATCTGCCTAAGTCTGCATTTCTACGTAGGTCGTTATACACCTTTTCAATGCTGACTTTACGGAGGTTTTAGCTCTACAGCTAGACTAGAAATTACTAGCTTGGTTTGAAGTTTCAACATGAGAGTTCAGCTGATCAATGGCAACTGATTCCAGAGTCTTTGATAATAGCTGTAGAATGAAGACTGGGTGGGATTCGCCCAAGTTCTCTTAATCTAGTCTTTAGTCAGGAATCTACGTAGATGCAGCTGCAGCTAGAGCTACTCGTCTGTCTTCACCCACTTAAAGTGAAAACGACCCGAACGTCAGAAAAGTCCAGGCCTCAGATAATACCCTGCAACTAAGTTCGTTGATGTCGCGGTAGTCGGCTACAATAATGAAGACTAGACGGCTGCAATGGCAGCTACAGAGAAGCTGCGTTTGGAAGTTCTCTAGAAAGTTCTCTATTTTAGGGTAGAGCCGAACGTGGTGGCCAAATTCAAAGCTGATTCCACAACAGAACTCACTCCCGACTAGCGTCTCGACATCCCCTGACTTGACCACGTTTAAAAAGAAATTAAAAACGCACATATTAATGACAGAATTTAGTGGGTCCCTGTGATTCTTCCTTTATGTGCTTATGTGTGCCGACTCTGTGCATACTGCCACTAGCCACACTTGCATGCTGACCCTGTGCATGTCACCCCTAAGCATGTTATTTATGTTGTTCATCAAGCATTATGCAAATCACCATTCGATCGTGTTTCCTTTGCAGCAAATGTAAAGCGCCTAGATTGAGTTCCCTGAGGGTGCTTCATCAAGTGTGCTATTATTATTAGCAGCTATTCTTTTTTTATTAAGGTTTCCCTGCTATCCAGGCCGTGGACGGCCTCAATTGAAGGAGATGGCAATGAAATTTTGTCGTGCCAGATTATCCAGGTCGTGACTGCCTTGAATTTATTCTCGGCTTTTAAATTAAAATGAATAGTAGCCGATTATTTCACACTCCATGTTGAAGTTGCATACAAAAGACCGAATCGTATATTTTAGCCGGTTGATTATAATTTGACCTTTGAATTGAGCTACGCCGTAAGGTTGGTGTTGCACATTCGTGCCTCTCTTTGGATATGAAATAGACTAATTTACATTGACTACAAAGATTGCCACTATGACGCATGAATGCTCTTTGTATCGTCTGTGCTTCGCAACCTTTGGCTTACCAGGCTGTGCCATCGAGACATTGAGGCAGTGCTCCTCGCGAGTAGCCCAAGTCGGCTTGAAGATTCACAGATATTTTGTTTCACGCTTCAACGAGGACCAGCATTGTGCTTGTGCCCCAAGGACTCTGGCGCAGAGCCAGCTTGGGCGCGATTGTAACCGTAGCGCTTACTGTAGAAACGTCTTCAAAACTGCGCTGCCAACTTTGCAATCGTCTTGAAATAGTCTCCCTTAACTGGCAGGTAATCTTACCACGCCATTGCCTCAGACGTTCACCTAAGACCAGAAAATATTGCTGGCGTCCTTGTGTGTTTACACGGAGACGATACAGTCCCTAATTGGGATCGTCAACAAACAGCCTTTCGATGCGCTAATGAGGTACTTGGAAAGGAGAGCGGAGCACGGAGGCGGACGCTCAAGTAAAGCAAGTTTACATTGAAAATAAAGTCACTCGCTGCTCGAGTCGTCGTTGCGTGAGACGCATTTTTGCTCAAGGGCAGACTCTTTCACCTGCCAGTGCGAGTGGGAAGCGCTCTGGAATGTAATGTAATGCATATCCGTCTGTAACTCCACAAAGGCATAAAGACCATGTGGGTGTTACGTAGGAGAGTTTTGTGTAGCGCACTCACAGCCTAAGCGGCTTTCGGTACTCATTTGGTAGCCAACAGACTTCGTCTCACGCAGCAAAGAGAAAGTGGGAAGCATAGCAGAGTCAGGAAAACAGTTGAGGTAGTGAGTAGCATGGAAGTAGCGCCTTATGACCGCTGAAAAGGATGAGTCATAGTCGGCAGTAGGAGAGTAGTTGTCGTTGCGTAAGAATTTTTGATGCGAGTTCCACAGTCTAGCACATGCAGAGCTAAAGCTCCGAGCCTCGTTATGGAATCTCGCGAACATTTGACACGACGTACGAAATAACATGCAGCTCCCTCCTAACTACGACGTGTCTCGTTATGACTAGACTTTCATCCCAAGCGTGTGCAAAATGTAAGCCTAAACATAGAGCGATTCAAAAAACCCAGCTTGCTAGCTTTCAAATAAATATGTCAGCTAAGCAAAGGGACTTTTTCATTTAAAGGTGACTGCTTTGGCTACAACATTACCGTTAGCATATACAGTATGTTAGTGACTAGATTGGCTGATAATTTGTGTGAAATAATCTGGCTGTTGTAGCATTATTAAGTGTCAATGCGTATTCATGGCATCTTTTCGCCGATTGAGCAACCAGGTGTCGTGTTCCAAACGACCGTTCACTAGAATAACGCATCAGCTCCGCCGGCTGCGAGGCTACGAGACTTTCAGCTATTCTTCGCTACATTCCACGGTAAAACATTTCGGTCTGCTTAGACAAGGACTGACCGCAGACTAGCAGTTACGTGCACCAGTGCCATCCCGTCAGGACCTCTCTGCAATCAGCTGGTGGCAGGTCTTCCGGCCCCCCCCCGCAATGAGACTGCCGTAGTCGTTGCAAAAATAGAAGCCGGGTTTTTCTGCTGTGAAATTTGCAGCTGCCACATTGCACTAATTCTCATAGAACTTCACTGGCTCCTTAACACGCAGTAGACTGTTTTCAAGGGGCCCCCCACTCTCTTTTAGGTTCCTCCGTTCTCTTGCATTGGCCTACCTACCTGACATACTTCTTTTAAATCAAGATTCGAGTCGTACCAATCATACGAGATCTATCCGAATCAATTCCTGTAGCTGAGCCTCTGCCTAGTCCGATAGCTGTAGGGACAATGCATGCAGATTTCCTTAAACTAAGCGACAATGAAACTGAGCTGCTGCTCATAGGACACCCCATGCATGTGGCTGGACAAGAAGGCTTTGCTCTACTAAACGGCGACTGGCCAGTCAGCTGTGCAGCCACTACGTCATGGCCGATCGCCGAAGATAATCTTTTATTTTTTATTTTTTATTTTTTTATTTTTTATTGCTCGAACTTTTTCTGGCTCGACTTACTGGCGGCACGACCTGTCTAGAACATCGTGGTGATGCCATTGTGCGACAATCACCGTGTGCTTGAAATGTATGTGTCGTCTTCGACGACGGCCTAAATTTTTAATTCTTCGTTAAGAAGACTGCTTGCACAGCTGGCCATCACGTCCGATCCCTTTCTAAAATTAGGAACTGTCTTCCACGGTGGCTTCCAAAAGACTTAACTGGCTTCTTAGTTTTTCTTAGTTCTTGTCTCGGCGAGATTATTGTAATTCTCTATCGGCTGGGCTTCGGAAAAACACTAAGCCATTGCAGCTGGATGTGAGCATGGCTGCAAAGCTAGTTTTCAAATCTCATAGGTTTGACTATGCATCTCCTTTGCTGAACGAGCTATGATGGCTGCAGGTTGATCAACGGCTACGTAGAAGAAATATTCTCACGACGACCCACAAGACCCATCATCGCTTGGATAGCTTATACCTAGCTAAACTGCTCCATCGGTTTCAGTCTCTTCGTGCCCTCTGGTGCTGTATGGACGATAAATCTGCTGCTCCATTGCTCCACTTAAAGACCGCTGGTGACAGAACCATTTACTCTGCATGTCCTAGACTGTGGAGCTCACTTTAACAATTCTTACGCAACGGCGACTACTCACCTGCTGCCCACTATGGCAGTCCTTCCAAGCCACCCTAAACTGCTACTTTCATTTTATTCACTACCTCTACTGGTCTTCTGACACAGCTATGCCTCTCAGTTTCTCTTTGTTTCGCGAAATGAATTCTGTTGGCTACTGAATGCTTACCGAAAGCCAGTTAGGCTTGAGCTAGGCTACATGAAACTCTCCCGCGTAACACCCACGTAGTCTTTGTGGCTTTTTTAAATTGCAGACGGAGATAAATATTGTAACATCTCTAAGTCAGTATGCTCGAAAAGCCTGACAATCACTACTGACTGACTTCATGAAATCCGCCGACTTCATGTTTAAAAGAATATAAAAACAGACCTGCTCTTTGTGGCATGTGCTCCTTCCAATCGAATCATTCTCTATCTACTTATTGAGAGTTAAAATAGACATTTTGTGCTGCAAACGAAAGAAACTTAATCTATGTCAAGGCACTTTGCAGCTTGTAGCTTTAGCTTACGCTGTAAATGAAACTACCAACCAGTTGGCATGTCCTTTTAAGCAAATTCAAATAACCTAGATAAAGGTCTAGTTCTCTAATAGTGCTATGATTATGTCTTAACAGCGTTATTATTATGAAACTGGCCTGCTGCAGTATCTGTTATTACAGCGAAGCAAACAATCGGGGGGGGGCTACGGAGCTCGCTCTTCACCACCGAGATCGTGCGTTCGAATCCTGCAGTGGGCGATCCTGTATTGCCAACTGCAAGCGACGGAGATTGCCGCTACTCTTCTTATGCCACTATTCAAATGAGACTATTAATTAAATCAGCTAATATTTGTTTGCTAATAATCAAAACATTTTCACTGGCTACCATTGGTTAGTTGGTATCTCAGCCCAGGTGCTATGACAAGATATTTTGTTCATGTTCTTGCTAAATTATTATTTTTTTTAACGGCCTTTCATTCACAATGTCACTCAAAAATGGGGTCAAAAGCGGTACGGTACTCTTCCAAATTACCCACTACTTGACAGTCACAAGCTGCTGTAAATTCTAAAACAACAGTACTATTATTGCTGAGTTCAGGTTTTCACCATAGTAAAAGCTTATGATTACCGAGTACGATACTCCATGAAGCTATGGCAGGTTTTTCTACTTGCGACGCACTCTGTTTAACTCCAAGTGAACTTCCTAACTCGACAACACGTATAATCAGTGCCTTTTTACCTCACACTTAGTTCGCGCCCACGCACACGCATACTCACAGAAGCATAAACGCACACACAGATATAACGAGAATTTAAGAAGATTTTTCTTCAAATCCCTCATTCATAGCACTAATTTGAAAAGACAACAATTTCAAGCTGGTCTTTAATCTGCGGCTTCCAAAAATAGTAAAACACAAGTTTGATGAGATTCATGTAACGCCAAAGACAGCTACATTATTTTTTGGGGACCTTGCATGCAGCTATGCTGGGAAGAAGATGAGTGATAGAATTCTGAAACGACTGGTTGTTGATATGTTTAAGTACTCAACATTGCAAATAAAATAAAACACATAAACAGGACCACTGACTGAGGCAAAGGTGATTATTTAGCTAATTTTGTAAATTTCATCAAGTCAGAGGAGTCAGTCGTCAGCTATTTCCAGGCTTTGGGAGCGAACGAACTGGAGACACGGTCTCTAAAGGATTTTAGGTTAGTTAGAGTCACAGATTTTAGGCTTGGGTCAGAACGGTTGGTTTGAGCGATGCGATGCCTGATTAGGGAGTATTTCTGATTTGTAGGTCAGAGCAAGTGGATTCAGGGACCACAAAATAAAATATTAACAACTAAGACTGGTCACGTGTATTTTGCTCAAAGGGAGCTCGATCTGTTTCTACGAGCTTTTATAAATCGCTGTAAGAGAAAAATAACCGAGAGTTAATGACATGCAGGGTAGCACGCATGGGCAAACATGCAACAATACGCAAAAGGTGGCGCTCAGGGCCACCAGCTTGTAGGACAGATGGTCAGCACAATGCGCTGAATAATGAATGCAGATTATCAATCGAAGTGCACAGAAAAAAGGAAAAGTTCACGTGAGAGCAGGGAAAATTCAGCGGAGCAGCTACGTTTTTCTCTGTGAGACTTGAATGATGTCAATTCATTACAGCTGGCGATAGAAGCCAGGAGCGAGTTTCCGAATTTCGGGACATGCTAACTGGAGGCCCCATCGCCAAGTATTTCAATTTGTTATGAGAAGCGGCGAGACGACTCGACAATAGAGGATCTGTTATTACGAAAGCATAGTTGAGAAGCAAAGAGGTCGGATAGATAATAATAATAATAATAACAATGCACTTGATAAAGCGCCCTCCGAGAACTCAATTTCTTTCTAGACGCTTTACATTTGCTGCAAAGGAAACAAGGTTGAATGGTGAGTGGTGTCTTGTTTGATGAACAACGTGAATAACATGGCTGGGGATGACATGCCCAGGGTCAGCATGCAAGTGTAGTTAGTGGCAGCATGCACAGTGTCAGCACGCATTAGCACATAAAGAACGAATCACAATGACCCACTAAAGGCTGTCCTAAATAGATGTGTTTTTAAGTTCTTTTTAAATGTGGTCAAGTCAGGGGATGACGCAAGTCGGGAGTGAGTTCTAGGCTTTGGGAGCATACGAACTAAAAGCACGGTCTCCAAAGGGTTTGAGGTTTTTTACGACGTCTAGGTAAACAGTTAGTTTCCGAAAAGCGGGTGGTGTGGTGCTTGGCCTGGTGGAGGATAAGATCTTATAGGTAGGCTGGAGCCAAAGAATGAAGGGACCCAAAAGTGAGCGACAAAACCTTGAAGTCGATCCGTTATTTGACTGATAGCCAGCGCAAGTCAGCGAGAAGTGGTGTGACGTGGCAACTGCGAGGCTCACGATAGACAAGCCTAGCTGCAGAGTTTTGCACCAGCTGTAAGCGCCTGATTGCACGTGCTGGTAGGCCAGCAAGTAATGAGTTACAGAAGTCAAGACGGAATGTCAAAAATGCATGACCCAACTTAGATGTAGTATCCTTATCTAAATAAGCCCGAATTTTAACAATTTTATGTAGCTGAAAGTAGGCAGACTTGATTTTGCTGATGTGGTCCTATAATGAAAGGTCACATTGGAACATGACACTTAGATGTCGTGGAGATTCAACAGGAGATAGGCTGGCAGAGCCGATTTTTAGCATTAGCCTTTCCAACTTCTGAATCACACTTGGTTTTCCCATTGCTAGTAAGTTATTATCATAATTTAATTTAAGAAAACATGCTGTCATACATGTGCGGGTGTCATGAATACATTCGGCAAGGGTGTTGAGTGAATTCGAGGCGCTCGGCGGCTGGGAGGGATCAAAGCAAAGGTACAACTGAGTGTCATCCGCATAAAAGTGAAAGCCTAGACTGTGCTCGGCAATCACATTGGAAAGATGGAGAGAATAAACAGTGAAAAGAACCGGACCTAGCACGGAGCCCTTAGGTACCTCATATTTCGGAGGTACCTCAGATGATCTTTGTCCGTTTATATCAATACTCTGGAGTCTCCCACTGAGATAGGACCTGAACCGTAGCAGAGCAGTGCTAGGTATGCCCGGGAGAGATGAGAGGCGCTCAAGAAGACCTTGGCTATCGTCAACAGCTGCCGAAAGATCAAATCAGCTATTGTCCTCTGTCGAACCAAGGGCGAACGGATGGTGGATGTAGCCTAGCAACAGGCTGGTGCCCAGTCTGGCAGCGGTGGCTTAGACACTGGCTGATATTGTTCTCAGCTAATCAACTTTCGATGAGCTGTGGCTGAGAGGGAGAGTGCGGACGCAGTTTGAACGTCGGCAGAGTTGAGGACGGCGGTGCACGGAAGCGTTGCTGTTGCTGTGCTGGAAAGTAGGCTGTGGCTAGCGACTTGCGAGACAGATTGAGGATCTTATTTGAAGTTAGTTTTATTCTTGACAGGGAGCCTGTGAACCATAGAACGACTTGGTTTGCTGTCGGAGCTACACCGTTAGACTAGATTAGCGTCTGACTTTTGCATAATATGCAGACGACAGGCGTGCAGGAGTACTTATAAAAGGATTAGCAGCGATCTAGGCGCGATATAAAAACGCATGAACTAATTAGGTTGGCGTACTCTTACATTAGCATGCCCAGATCTCAGCCACATTATCCTGCTGGAAGTTCTCCAACTTGACGGCAGATTCTATCTGGACATCTAATCACAAGCGGTTTTGGAATAGCATTACGATATTATGGGCTAACGTCTCAGGATTGATGCTATGTCGATTAATCTAGAGGGAGTTATCTTCCAATTGGATGGTGCCTGTAGGCTTGCCGGTAACAATTACTTAGTACTATCGTCGTTAAGCTCGGGACGTTACTGGTAATTGTCTCCAAGATTTATTATTAGCATTAGTGGCAATACGATTTCGAATGTCGCAGAGGCAGTAGTCTGCAAGCGAATTATGTAAGTGGAAGGTGGAGCAAATTATGTAGGTGGAAGGTGGAGCTCGGTTTTGGAAGCGTCGCAGGTCAGATCTCAGTGCCATTGCCGTAAAAATTAAAGCGAAGATTAGGTAATGCTAGTCATGACATGTCATTGAACGCTCTACCACTAACTGTTCGATCATGATGCTTTTGAAGCTAACGTAAAGTGTCTTGAAAGAGATTGAGTTCTCTGAGGACACTAAATAAACAAATTGGTATTATTATTGCTATCATTATCGGTCAAAGGTATATTATAGATAGCAGCGGTTACCGGCCTGCCGTGGCGCTGTACATGGCGCGAGCTGGTCCCACCGGTTTAGACTAAGCGAACCCAGAAATCCCGTTGTAGCCGACCCTTTCCGTAGTCCTGGGTTTGCTAGCAATCCTCCTGTCTCCGAGGGCACCGACCCGGACAGCACAAAAAGATACGAGTGGCTAGCAGAGTAGCCAGTGTAGCACGATTGTGAAGTCTAATTTAGTCTAACGATTCAAAGTCTAACCGTCAGGGGCAAGATGCTCGTCCTTCACTCCCGAGGTCGTGCTTTCGAATCATGCACTGGGCGATCGTTTATTGCCAACTGCAAACGGTAATGATACCCGCTATGGTTCTTATTCCGCTATTCAAACGAGGCTATTAAATCGGCTGATATGTCTTTGCTACCACTAACCATTCGATCATACTTCCTTCGCAGCAAATGTAAAGTGCCGAAAAAGATTGAGTTCTCTGAGGGCGCTATATCGAATGCATTATTATTATTATTGCGATTATCTTCTACGGTGACTTGCAAAATATTTAACGAACTCCCTGACTCTATATACGCTAGAAAAACTATTGCGGTTCCATTTCGGCTGGGCTAGTAAACAAAGTCATTGGGCTAATTGAGTGAGCTGGCGACGAACACAGCAGCATGGCTAGTCAGCAAATTGCAGACGCCTAGCCCTGAGTCTCCTTTGCTGAAGAAGTTTCGACGGCTTCCGGTTGATCAACGGACACAGAGCAAAGTTCTACCTCCGACCCACAAAGGCGGCTCATATAACAAAGGCGGCCACAAATTGGCTCCGCCGTACCTTGCTGAACTTCTACCACCAGTGCCCACCTCCTCTGTGGAAAATAAATTAGCTACCCCACGGTTATGTCTAAAGACTGTTGGTGACAGAAGCTTTGCTACGCTTGTCCTAGTCTGAGGAGCTAATTTTCACAATTCTTATGAAATGACATCAACTCTCGTGCTGCCAACTGTGGCACATTATTTCCGACCATATTAAGCTGCTACTTCCATCCTACTCACTACCTCAACTGTCCCATTGACTCAGCTATGCTTCTCACAGTCTCTTTAAGTCGTGAGACCAAGTCTGCTGGCATGCAGGGCTGAGAAGACCGATGCTAGAACCCAGCTTTCGTCCCGTCGGCAGGCGGAATTTGGTTATGCTGCGGACTAAACCTTGACCTTAACGGACGAGACCCCAAGGGTGATAACTGCAGTTCCCAATAAATTCAGAAAAATTCTTATGCACATCTAAAATATCACTATTTTAATTCTTTGTGTAAATTTAATTTTTTGGTTGAGCTAATATTTATTATATAGGAAACTTAAAAACCCTTAGCTCCTAGCCTGAGAAATTCGTGCTCCCATTTCAGCAGTTTTCAACATGTGGGTCGTATTCCCTTTGGGGGTCGAAAGACCCTTTCACAGCGGTTGCCTACGACCATATGAAAACACGCATTTCCGATGGTCTTCGGAACCGAGACACCGCTCGGTTACTAAGACCATCGGAAATCCGCGTTTTAAAAATATATCCTGCTTATAGGAAATTCACATGCCAATTCATAGTAGCAAAATTATAGCTACGAAGTAGATAAGAAAATAGTTTTATAGTTGGTGGTCGCCACAACATGAGGAACTGTATTAAATAATAATAATAATATTATTAATGCACTTGATAAAGCGCCCTCAGAGAACTCAATCTCTGTCTAGGCGCTTTGCATGTGCTGCAAAGGGAAATGCAATTGAATGGTGAGTAACATCATGCTTGATAAACGAACAAAATGAATGACATGCTTAGGGGTGACATGCACCGGGTCAGCATGCAGAGGGTTAAAGGGTCGCGGCATTAGGAAGGTTGAGAACCAGTGCACTATTTGAAGAGCCAAGGGCAGCTCGCCACTCTGCAGGGCTCAGTAAGAATGTCTAAATATGACTAACTATTTAGAAACACTTCAAGTGTGATCATCCTAATCAAAAATGATATCCCTGCTGGAAACTGAAACTTAACGCTCCCATCGTAGTTTTGCAGCTTTGCCAGCCTTTCAAGAAACTTCTATAAATAAAACGTTGCTGCCTTCTCTGACGGAATACAAAAAAATGTGAAGCCTAAAGTTCTTTCAATAAAACCGTAGTGCCATTACCGGAAAAAGTGCCATACTTTCGTGGACATAATGGTAAAAGCTCAATAGATGTACTTTTCACTTGGCCCCACTGGGGTCGATGCTGGATCAGCCATTAATGACGCTGCTGCACGCTGACATCCCAGGGCGATTTGTTAAGACTGTAGTAGCCATAGGTTGACACTACTACTCAGCAAGCTCTAAAGGCAACGAAAGCATCTAGCAACTATTTAGCCGGAGTTTCATTTAAAGGGACTTGCATGGAACTCGTAGAGTCATGAAGAGACGCCGCACGAAATTCGTTTTCAATGCTTTCTAGGCCAGATGGCCTCTTCTGGCAACCTGTGTTAAAGATTTGCATCGAAGGTTTTCTGTCGTCCTTTAACACAAAGTGGTCTTCGGCGGCTTCTTAGATTATTGGCAACGAGAAATGCGAATGAAATGTATCACGATCTGATGTATTTCCTTTCGTCACTGCACCAAGCCAAGAAGACGAAGTCGGGCACTAGGAGCTGACTTTCTGAGCGGCCACCTATTGCCTCGATTCAGATTTCAACGGAGCCCGGGGGGGGGGTCTCGGCTCGCTCTGCTGCAAATGTGGCTAGTGGCAGCATGCAGTGTCAGCACGCATAAGCACATCAAGGACGAATCACAGGGACCCACTAAATGCTGTCCTAAATAGGTGTGTTTTTAAGCTTTTTTTAAATGTGGTCAGGTCAGGGGATGTTCTGAAGCTGGTCTGGAGGGTGTTCCAGGCTTTAGCAACATACGAACTAAATGCACGGTCTCCAAAGGATTTGAGGTTCGTACGAGGTAGACTGATGGATTCCGAAAAGCGGGTGGTACGATGCTTGGCCTGGTGGGGGAGTAGATATGAGAGATAGGCTAGAGCCAAAGAATGTAGGGGGACCTAAAAGTGAGCGATATAGTGAGCCGTCGAAGTCGGAGCGTTGCTTGACTGGTAGCCAGTGCAGGTCGCTGCGGCTCCTCGATAGGTCCATAAATAGCGATGATAAAACTAACTTACTAGTTATGGGAAAACCCAGTGCGATTCAGAACTTGGAAAGGCTGAAGCTCAAAATTGGCTCTGCCAGCATATCTCCTGTTGAATCAGCTCGAAATCTAGGTGTCATGTTCCAAAGTGACCTCTCGTTAGACGACCACATCAGCTCCACGGTCAAATCTGCCTACTTCCAGCGGCTGTCATTCCCACTTACAGCAGGAATAGGAATTGCCTGATCCAAGACTCGAACCCACGACGAGGGTGCTGAAATGCAGAGCACCTAAATCCCGAGCTACGACGCAGGGGCAAAAAAAGTTAGTCATGCTGCTGGGTGGAGGAGCTGCGGTGGAGGCGCTTTCTGGAAAAGCACGAGCACTGGCTTTACATTTCAAGCCAGATAGTGCACGAATCAGGCGTTAGCCGTCAGAGCAGTCACCGAAGGAATGATTCTTTCGGTCTTTTGAGAAAGTGTGCAAGGTTGCAGGCCTCCTTGTAAGCCACAACTGGCCCGAAGCGACTCGCCACTGGCCAATAGAAAGAATGTCTATCGTCGTGCCTCCTTTGTAGTATTTCCTAGACGATGATACTGTTCACCTTTAAAGCCCAGTGAGACATGGCCCTGGCTCGAAGCAGCTCGCATTCTCTGGCCTTAATGTAACCGTCTGCTACGCTTGCTGGTACGCCTGCGCATTCATCCTTCGCAAGCTCTCCTACTCTGAAGTAGAACACAGCCCGCCAAACTGCGTGCGTGCGTGCGTTCGTGCTTCAGTACGCACACGAATCGCTTGATGAAAGGCAGTAGCGGGCGGTGTGCCAAGGTGTGCCATGGTGGGTGGAGGACAGAAGCTGTAGAGAGAAGCGGCGCGCGTACAGGAGCCTGGCGTCGTGCGGTGCAGGCGTTCACAGTGGCTTCCAGTCGTTTGGGATATCAGTATTAGCTACCAAATATACGCCAACCGCTTCACCGATGCTCCGCAGCAGTCGAGCAATGTGCTCGAGGATATTTTTGTCTGATGACTATATTGATTACTTAATTAGAAAGTAATCCTAAAAACAAAGATTGCACACATGGTGTGTGCAACTTTGTCATTGACTGGCAATGTACCTTGGCCCACTGGTAATGGTCACGACTTGAAGTAGGCTCGATACCACTCTCAGCATTGCTCACAGCAAATCGTGGATGAATGCATCGATTGCTGCCTAGAACCTAGATAGACAGTAGGCCTTGGTTTACACATAGCTGCGAGTCACATGCATTTCGCTCAACATTAGACACTGTTGAATTACGAGCAATTATCATATAAACGATCACGTATTTTGACGGTCTGAGAGCCATAATGCTCATAGTCATAATGGCTCAATACAGCCTCCCAGAGCAACACTATACTGACGACTGTTGCAAAGTCTCGGGAACAATTCCTACATGAATCGCTGCAAAAAACTGAACTAAAATATCTTGCAAAGTCTCGTGCACGATTCCTACATGAATCGTCGCGTTAAACTTGACTAAGTTATCTATTACACGACATAAGATTTCGTATCCCTTAATCATTAATAATAAAAAGTTCTATTCAGGTTGTTATAATTCACGAACCACAATGAATATTTTGGCAGTCGTCACCAAATCCTAACCAAGTGCAGTGGCTGTTTTTATTTCATTACATTAAGGCCCTCCGTAGTTATCAAGGAAACATATCACAACTAACTATGGTAGTTGCCTCGACTTAAGCTAGACTTTGCAACTCATTATGCTCTAAAATAAATTACTACCGAGGATTTTCAGAACCTTAATCGCCGTTTTTGCAAAAGCTCCAGTGTCTTCATCATCGTTACCAACCGCTTTCGCAGCAACGAGCTGGACTTTAATGCATCTCCAGAACCCTTGGCCTGTCAGATCGGCTGCACTTCAATTCACAATAGACTGTAAAACACGTTAAGGGTGATCTCTACCTCAGTAAATACCTAGCTATCTCGAACTAAATAGTAAAAGGCAAACACAACACAAGGAGCTGCAACCTTCCCAAAGGAGTGCAGCATGTGATTACGACTTTAATTAATCAAGTTAATTACAGACGTCTCTGCAGTCCAGTCTCCATTGCTTTCATTCAAAAATATATTATATATTTTTCATAGCGCCCTAGGAGAACTTGGTCTCTATTCAGGTACTTCATGTGTGCCATGGGGCTCTAGCCAACGATCTCGATCATCAAATAGGTAAATCACCTTGACCTTGGTCATTAAAGGCTAGCACTTTAACCACTGGCGATTTTCATCTAGATAGTCTGTGTGGTTTTATAGACGATGTCTAGTGTAAAGAGTCTTTTAGACAATTGCACCAACTGATGGACTTTTGAAAGACAGTTAACAGCGCTTTAGTCTGGGGTACCGGATATCTGAAACATATCAGCATTCGTTTCCATGACATCCTGAAAAAAACATAAAATCTAACCTTTCAAGCCGTACATCAGATTTGCATATTTCACCTCTCGAAGCTTCAACTATGGCCCATACTTGTGCCATATTAGTCACTTCGTCGCTCTTGACAGCCTTGACTCTTGACTTCTTCTTGATTAAAGGCGATAACAGTTCAATTATTCAGCCGTAGTAAGCACACTAAAGTTTCGCCTTCGTAGCTGTCTCGGCAGACTGAATGAAAGCTCGCTGCGAACAGCACAGGCCAGCATCAACTCATGCCACGCCACTTTAACTTCCGTTTGCAGCACTATTTGTACGTCGATGAATACCGATGACCAGCGCCGGCAGATAGTCTTATTCGTGGTTCTTTAATTATAACGACAAGGTATCAATTATTCCATATTTTAATGTAATGCATCTCCGTCCACACGAAGCCACTGTGTGTTTGTTATGCACGAGAGTTTAATCCGTGAGTAGACGGTATAACAGCCTAAGTCAATTAGCAGGCAGTCAGCTTAGTATTAGAAGTTGAAGCAGCGGCATTCAACATCAGCCAATGATCAAATTGTGAAAGATATTAGTTATTCGTTGGTACTGAAGTTTACGGCTAGGAACTGCTTATGCGAAAATATAAAGCCAAGGCTGCATGCAAGCCAAAGCCATGTAATAAGGATTTAGTTGTGATCTATTTATGTTATGATATATTTATTAATGCTGCGATCTATTTATTTAATGTTAAAGTATCTTGTCTTAAGTCCCTCCGACAACAACCTGCCAATGGTGGCATTAATCTCCCAGATAACAAGTCCTCCTTTATCTCAGATATATCTAATCTCATTTCAATCCTGAGTGCAAGAAATCAATTTTTCATAATGCTGAGTGATTTTAACATTAATTTAGACGACTTAACTGACTCCTTAAGTTCCATGTCGCGTGCAGTGACTGAGTCTTTTTTTGGCTCATTTGCATTACCACACTCACAATTAGAGTCCCATACTCGATCAAATATTCTCTCACAAGTGTATGATATCATTCTCTATTCATAAAAAATTCTGCTTATCCGACCACGTGCAGATCTATTCATTTTAAAGTGTCTGCCCTCATCCCCCTCGAAATTCTTATGTGAATCGTAAAAACTTAAGAACCATGACATCAATTATGTCAGGGCAAAAAATCTTCTCCTCACCCCTACTGCTAAATACACCGTCCGACCTGTCATCATCAGTAGAATTCTAAAACACGACACTTGATGACGTGCTAAACGAGTTTGCACCACCGAATAAGCTAAATGTGTGCAACTTGATAAGGCGGCAGATGGTTTACAGCAGACATTTAACTGGTTATGTCTACTAAGCATAAGCCTGAAAAAGTTTACACAAGATTGGGACTAGCTGTCCATCGTCATGCATACAAACGCTACTGGAGATCATACACGTCGATCCTAGCAAAGGCCAAGTCTAGCCTCTGCTAAAATACTGCTGAATCAAAGGTGCACAGTCCAAAAATGCCGATGCCTTCGATCAACCATTTTCTTAACTGCTCACAGGTTTTGCTACTTACCCAGTGATTCTTGCTGCAACCTACGTCCGATCGACACTCTAGCTTCTTTGTTCTTCGGCAGCATGATAGAAAAGTGATAACAGAGACTCCATCATTAAGGTTTCGACATCTCCTCTGCACTCTTGTCTCTCAATAACTCTTCAACACTGGAATCGTGTCCATCGATTTCTTGCACTACCTCGATGTGTATGTTCAAATTGGCCACGAGCGACCTTATCCTGTAATTCATCTCATTGTCAAAGAAGACTACTACTAGTCCTATAGACCCCGTTCCCACTGGCTTACTTCTGCGAGTGCACTCAGCTGATCAGCGATCAGCTGAGTGCCACGCATAACTAACGTAATTAATGTCCTTAGCCTCAAGTCATGTTCCTGCACCTATCACAAAGGAGTTTATCGGTCACTAGTTATGAAAGCGAGACTGGACGAAGAAAGATTGAGCAGCTCCCGCTCAGCCTCCCTTCTACCGTTCCCATCAACACGCAGGAAAGAGTCATTGCAGACCAACCGAACTCTTACATTAAACCTCTAATCTAAAAGTGAGTTCCAGTCCGGCATTAGAGCCAATCACTCCACAGTGTCAGTATTGACTAGGGTGCGTAATGACCTTCTCAGGAATGCAGAGTTGGATACAGTCTCTCTGCTTGTTTCGCTTGGTCTTTCGGCAGCGTTTGATACAGTCGATAACAGAGTCCTTCTTGAGCGCCTCTCATCTTGACTGGGAATCACATTCGCTACTCTGCAGTCTTTCAGATTCCACCTCAGCGGGACACTACTGCATTGACGTTAACGGACAAGGGTCATCCGAAGAATAGCTGAAGAATGGGACACCAAGAGGCTTTGTGCTCACTCCACTTCTTTTCACAGTTTATATTCTCCCTCTAGGCGATGCGATCACCTAGCACAATCTACGCTTTCACTTTTATGCAGACGACACTTAGTTGTACCTTTGTTGTGATCTCTCCAGCACGTCAAATGCTCTCAGCTCCCATCCTGCGAGTATTGATGACATTCGCACATGGATGGCACTGAACTTTCCCAAATGAAATGAGGACAAAACCAACTTAATTGTTTTGTAAAAATAAAGCGTGACCCAGAAACTAAAAAAACATCAATATCGCTTAAAATTGGCTCTGCCAGAATATCTCCTGTTGAATCAGCACAAAATCTCGGTTTCCTATCCCGAAATTACTGCTCCTCAGTCAAGTCTGCCTACTTTCAGCTGCATAACATTGCTAAAATTTGGGTCTTTACACAGGAAACCACATCAAAATTGCCCCACGCATTTGTAGCATCCCGTCTTGAATCCTTGAGCCGACTGATTGCTGGTTTACTAGCGTATGCTATCAGGCAATTGCAGTTGGTTCATAACTCTGCAGCTGGTACACAACTCTGGGTTGTCTTCCGCTGATGCATCGCAGTTTCCTCATCAGTCCACTTCACGCACTGCACCTGCACTGGATCCAAATCAAGCAGCCTGTCAACTGCGAGGTTCTGTTACTTACTTTTAGGTTCCTTCATTCTCTGGCTCGAGCCTACCTATCAGAACTACTAACCTATCAGGCTAAGCACCACCTCGCAGGCTGTGCTAACTAAAGTCGTCAAGCTATAACTCTTAATAATAATAATATTAAAGATAGTAATTATACATTGGATATAGCGCCCTCATAGAACTCTATCTTTTTCTAAGCACATTACATTTGCAGCAAGAAAAGCACGATCGAATGGTTAGTGATAGAACGCTCAATGACAACCAGCATAACATAGATAGGGGTGAAGTGCAAACGGGCAGCATGCAAATATGATTAGTGGAAGCATACACAGCGTCAGCACGAATCACATGGACCCACTTAATGCTGTGATAAATAAATGCGTTTGAAGTTTCTTTTTTAACTGTGGTCAAGTCAGGAGGTGTCGTGACGCCAGTCGGGAGTGAGTTCCAGGCTTTGGAAGCATACGAACTAAATGCACGGTCTCGAAAGGATTTGAGCTTCGTATGAGGTATAGATAAACAACTAAATTCCGAAAAGCGAGTGCTACGATGCCTATGCTGGTGGTGGAGTAGATCTGATAGGTAGGCTGGAGTCAACGAATAATGAAAGGACCGAAATCAACCTATCTCAGCCTATTGCTGAATCTGAAGATTTCCCTGTTGACTAGCTTCCTAGACAATGCTTACAGACCTTAAGTATGAGCCGAACATGACCTTACATGACCTTAAGCATTTGCCGAAGCAAAAAAGGTCATTTTACACCTCTTTAGGACGGCGGGTTCCAGACTCGTGGCTGTGAGGAACTAGTGGAACATGGTCAGGCCTCCCAGTCCTTACTACCTTCCTCCTGATATACGGACCAGTACTGTTCGCCATTCAACCGTACGAGCGTACAGTTTCATTGTGCCACAATTGTATCCCTCACAAAAGTTGGCAATGTGGGGAGCTTCAATGTGGATGGCAGGCTTCTTTTTCTGGCAAAATAATTTAATGTGTTAGCTTACAAATCCGGTTTGAATGCAGCCTAACAGTTGTGACATGAGGTGATGAACCGACGATTTCTCGGTGCTCTATTTTGGCCAAAACAAGACAATCGTACAAGAATTGACAGAGTCTCTGGATAAATGTAGGCATATTTCCCATAACTCGGCCCGCTATCGAGGCAACTTTTACTCGGGCATCTCGGGTAATTAGATGACATAACCTACCGATCCCGACTCCGCTCCTCTCCAGTGGGTGGGTTGGGGCTTAGGAAAAGCTGTAAATCTTATTATTATTAAATCAAGCAAATCTAGGCCGTCCGAATACTTTTGCTTGAGCATCTATACGGCGCATACAAGTGTGGCAGTGATGCCAGAGATGACAAGGAGAAGCCAGCTCGCACGAACCTCAAAGCTTTTGGAGACCTAAAGTGCCTTTAGTTCATGAGCTCCCAGCTCGCCTGGAGCTCACTACCATCTAGCGTCACGTCGTCATGACCCTGACATGACGACATTGAAAAGAAGCTTAAAACTGACCTGTTTATTACAGCATTTATTTGGTCTTTTTATTCGTCCTTCGTGTACTTATGCATGCTCAAACTGTGCTTGCTGCTAATAACCACATCTACATACTCACTCAGCGCATATCACGTCTTACAATGTCATACTTGATGACATTACTACTGTTACTAGTAATCATTTGGGCATGCTTTCTTTACAGTATCTATAGATTGCCTAAAAATCGATTCAGTTCCCTGAGGTAGGTATGCAAATGTATCATTATTATCATTATACTCAACAACTTGGCCTTGGCATTTGAGCTGATTTGTGTTATTGGCCATCGAACCCTAGGAGACGGCCGCTATTGAGTGCCTGTAAACTTCCGGCGCTGTCAAATTACTGCTCTTAGCTATCGATACTTAGGACTTATAACTTTAGTCCTTCATAGTTACTCTCCATAGCTACTGCTGCGCTGTGCTACTGCCGCGCCTACCTGGGCAAACATTCGGTGCACCTGCACCTGCAGCTGGCTGCGATTCCAAGGCGCGGAGCTTCGCCGGCGTTAGTCCAGTGCCGGCTGGCTGGGACAAGCATTATTAGGAGCGCTGCTTTTGAGGCCTAGTTCTGTCCGGTGGCGCAAGTCGCTACCCACCGCACGCAACTGTGTTAAGCTCGAGGTGAAAGCTGCGCCGGAGGTGCATGATCTTTAGCTCTGCTTATCATTGAGGCCTCCATTTGCTGCGCGGCGATACGAAGTCTGGTAGTAGCCGCGTGTGCTCGAAAAGCCGCTTAGACTTTGAGCACGACAGAGAAAACTCTCCAGCGCGACGCGCACACGCATGCACGCACACAAACACACACGCGTGCGTGCGTGCGTGCACACTTGGTATTGTCGCTTTGTGAAGTTACAGATAGTGGTACGCAGCATTTGCGAAGCCATTCGGCAGTTCGGGAGCTCTCTGGCTGCCGTCCGTACGAGAGCTGTCTCTTTATACGCCGCGGCCTATGCTAGACGCCTCTAACCATCTGCCACTATCGAATGGACTTACCCGCGCTGTTGACGTGCGCTTGTTACTCTAAGGTACGCGCGCTGCTCTCCGCTAGAGCAGCGCTTCCTTACTTACCGTCGCCGAGGCGCCCGCTTGTCGATGAGAGATGCTGCGAGGACGCCGGACGTCCAGGCACGTCGCTGCGCTCAGGCTGCGCTCCAAAAGCTCAAACGACGTCGGCGCCTGCGAGCGAGCGAGCGAGCGAGAGCGAGAGTGCTTCCCGAGGAGGGCAGGCAGCGACGTGCAGAGGAGCCGGCGGCAAGCGGTGCAGAGCTTTTCCTGCGCGCCTGCTGCTGCCGCGCGCCGGCAGCAGCAGGCGCGCGCGGCAGCGTCACGAGCGTCGAGTTTGCGGCCTCGGGAAGTTAGCGAAGGAGCCGCTGAACTTCGTTTGCGAAGCGCCGTCTACTCGCACTCTGCCTCGCGCCCTGCCTGTGACCTCTGAACTGCGACCCGCGCTCCTCCTCGGCTCCCTGTGTTCTCGCCGTCGCTCTCACTCGGTTCGCTTTCGCCGAAAGTCCGGAGCTCTGGCCTCTGTCGCCGTCTATTCAAGTGGATTGAGTTTGATTGAGGCGAATTACGCCCTTTGAAGCCCAGGATGAGAACGCACTTGCACGAGAACGTGCGTGCGCAAAGTCGTGAAATCTTGTAGCCACCTTCGGGAAACAGTGTCTTACAACTTAACAACTTTCACGCGAGATCCCAGATTCGCGCGGCCCATTTCCAGGCGACTTTTTCTAAAAGAGCGTGCAGCCGCGGTTTTCGGTTATTCGATGAGCGCTTCTTAATTACCGCCATCGACAACATAGCAGCCGGACCATGGCCGTCGTCAGTTGGAGACTTGGAGCGGAGGCTGGTGAATGAAAACGCAGTGTGTTTTGTGTTTTATCCCCGGTACCTACCTGCGCCAGGTCAGCAATAAGCAAGCCAAACTACACGACGCCCTGCTTCATTCAACCTACTTCGCTTTGATCCTCCCTCTCTCTCTCCTTTTCCACCCCGACAGAGGAGTTTAGCGTCCAGGGTCGAAGGACCGGATCGCTAATGGCAATTCAACTTTGAGCGAGACTGGAAAAACTCGGCGGCAGGCATTATCCGGCGTTGCAGCCGCCGCAGCCGCTTCCTAATGTCCATTGCCGCGCTCATTACAGCGAGGGCGGTCTAAGCTGCACCTGCTAAAACACCGGCTCCGCTCAATGAGATCACAGACGCAGGCGCGGAGCCTGACCGCCATTTGCTGGGCAGGCTGATAGGAATAGCAGACGGCAGGTCAGCCAGACGCCGCTCGAGAAAAAGAAAACGTCATGTCCGCCTCTGAGAGCCAAAGATCGCAGCGCGGCCACCGTTTGCCGACGACATCGGAGTGTCGGTTAATTACATCGCGTTCAGCCTGGACCAGACCAGAGTTCGCTTTTGGAAAGGTTGGGCACGCAGACAGGTGGCGATCATAGCAGGTTTAGTTGGACCAGTATCGCTAATATTTGTAGATTCTAGTTTTTTTCCGATTCAACTTCTGCACGGCGCTTTCGGCGAGCGCAGGAAAACGGGATTTATCCGTTTGCAAGTGCAGCGTCCAGGAGTGCTTAGAGTCCTACGGTCCGAGCCACGTCAGGTCGCCTTCCGCAAAGGCTATGGCTTCCAAGCGCAAGCTTAGGCCCGAGCATAGCGAAGTGGGCTGAGGGTTTTTAATCCTCAGGTACCGCTATGGTTTGGCCCAAGTGAAGGTTTCTCGCCTTCCCCCACCAAGATCGACCGCAGACCTGCGGCACATCTAAAGCGCCCGAATAGAGATTCAGTTCTGTTGTGGCTCTATACAGATGGATTGTGTATTTTTTTACCCTTCCTGTCGCCATGTTAAAAAAATAATGTGCGGCTTTTATTTCCGTATAGAACTTGACCGCAAACAAGCACTCACAACGGTTCTAGTCTCAGCCGACGGGCAACATTTACTGGCGATGCCTGAACCTTGTAGCACGCAGGTAGCGCCTTGTTAGCGAAGCAACCGTACACGCAGGTACGCTGGCAGTAGCATGAACACGGCAGCCAGCGGCAAAGAACGCTCATGCCTTTGCATAGAAGGGCAATATCCGTAATCTAGATAAAAATATCTGAAAGCAACAGAGGGTTATAAGCGTTCAAAATCGGCCTTGACTTACACCAATGACTCCGCGGTAGCGAGCTCAAATCAGCTCAGCTGCCTAGGGCCAACACCGGAAATACAGCTAACTATGTATCGCATGGTGCCGGCTTTTATTCAGCGCCGGCCATATATATTCGCACAATCGGTTTCCAGCCCTTAAAATTCAGGAACCGCGAATAATGAATATCATTCATAATCTGGCTTATTTAACTCGCCGCCGTTTCAGTGGCATAAACGGGGCAATTCTCTGCTGCTGACTGGGCTTATATTCTGCCGCTTAGGCCAAGCGGCAGCTCTCGTCTCTGCCTGCATTCTCCCTGATCCGACCTCTTCTCCTTTCTTTTACAATCAGGCGAAATATATAATCGAGGATAGAAATATGCGCTACACTCTAGTAGCTAAAGCGAGCTTCAACAAATCCAAAGAAGCTTCTGGTCATCACGCCTTCGGTCGGAAGCCTCTGGGTCTCACAATTCTATTTTTAAAGGGCTAAAAATAATAGTTACTTTGAACGTTTTAAAATTGCAATAACAGATACAATAAAATTTTATAGAGCTACTTGACATCCTTTTCAAGTTGGTTTTGAATAGACACTGGCCTTTTACCGAGCCGCTCATGATCAAGGTTTAGCTACCGGGCCAAAAACCACTCAGATCGCATCCATCACCAGCTTGAACTCATTCAAAATTCACCAGATTTCTGTAGCAGAAAGCTCCACAATACGACAAGTTATAAATGCTGCCAAAAGTATATGAAAAAACATTAGCCTGGAGAATTTATCAACCGCAAGCTATTATTTGGCGCAAAACATTTATCGGGGAAGTTTGACGGTGGTAGATCTTACTGCCTGCATTGATTTCAACATCTGTATCCGAAAGCCACTTCGGCTTTGAGTGTGCTGTAGAAAACTCTCCTTCATAACACCTACTTAGTCTTTTTGGATGTGTGAAGTTACATATGGAGATACCTCATATTAAATTACCTTTGCCTGGCTGCATTTGAGTAGCCGATTTACATTCGAGCAGCTTGGAGCTTTGCATAAAATGCACTGCCATCTTTAATTCATTTTAGGTGATATAATTTTATATTTCGATCAGCACAGAAGCGATGTAAACGTTTGACAATCTGCGTTAATCTAGAGAAACTGTAGCCAGACTCTAAGTAAGATTTAGCCTGGTGGTGCCCTTAAGGAAAATTTGTTACCCAAGTATCCCTGCCGAAGCGTGCCGAAGCGTGCCTCAGCACTAGCTGATTTTTTAAAGCGATAGCAAGCAGCAACGGCTAGATTAATGAACGCAATGGCCGCAGTGCTAAGAAGCCCCAGAACCTATACTCAAGCTGTTTTTTGCGCACTTTTGCCCAATAAAAACTAGCAAATTAGTTGATCGCCTGAAAACGCAGAATGCTTTCCTAACAGCATCATTCGTTACAATGATTTGATGCATCCTTCTGTTACTTCCGGCAAGTAAGCGTGTAATCATGTGAAGCAGCAGCGGGGCTTTTAGTCTAAATTATTGAACGAGCTCGCCACACAACTTACGATCTTCCGTAAATGCCTTATTTTGCCAGCACAAAAGCTAAACTACAGTAATAATTTTGGAATTCGAAAAATGACCTATTCATTCAACTATAGTAGTTCCTATACTGTAGCATACACAAGCACACATGCACAAATAAAGTAAACGTGCATATAATTTTGTTTTATGGTAGTCATACATACACACGCGAGCTTCAAAAAACCTAGTAAAGCCAAGTTGGCCGGCGAAAATTATGATCCTGAAATCTTTCGTGAAGTCAATCATCACCTTTATTTGTGAAAACCACAGACTTTTAATTGAAATCAAAGCAGTGAATTATAACGAAAACTTTCCTTTACGCTACTTGCTTCACTTTTCCTAGAAGGAGAATGATTCACACTATATTAACTGAGCCTCTCCGGCATTATAAGCGAACCCTTTGCGACTAGTTTCACAGCACCTGCGAACTTGGCTTACGCAAGCATTAGTTAGATGAATCACTAGAATCTCCGCATGAAACAGCGGTCCCAAATTGCGCTTGTCTTGGCTTTGATTGGTTCGTTCATAGCCGGCCTGGTTCGGGTCAGAAATCACTAGCATCAGTCCAGTTTTAGACAAAAAATGTATGCCTCTAGTTCACGAGCTCAATTGGAATTTTCATTTAGTAGAACCGGTATCAATTTGTGTCACCGCTAAAAGATGTTGCTACTCCACCACTATTTATCATGTAGAAATAAAGACAATGCAGCTAGAAAGTGATTGGACGATGGATTAGTGTAGTTAAAATAAAGCTGAATTGTAGAGAAAAAAAATATATTTATCTCTCTAATAACTGTACGATACTGAATTTATGCAGTAGACTTTATCAAGTGTCTCAAAATTAATTGAGATGTTCTTCAAGCATTGCGAGTCAATTTATTGTTAGTTTAAATTTGTTTTTATTATTTTCCCTGTTTAAACTGTAATAGCCATGTAAAAAAATATTGTAGAATGGTTAGACATCCATCGCAGCAACTCTACGGTCTGTCTAATGATGAAATTTTCAGCCCTATTATTGAAGTATCTAATAAACTTGGCATCCATTTTAGTGAAGTAGCTGAGTGAATTATTAACGTTGCTGTACACTTTTGCTCAAAACCTATTTTTTAACAGAAACATAAGCAATTGTTGGCGACCATGTTGAACAGCCAGAAGGTGAGCTCTACGCATAAATGACGCTGTGTTTTCTGGACGGACAGGGTGCTGGTGAGTGGTCAAGCGACGTCTCACGTGGTCTCGAGCGTTCGTTTCTATCTAAGCGACAGAGTTGCCGATCACTAACCATCTAAAAGACATATTTCATGTTTCCCTACATACAAGCTTCGTCGACACCATCTTGGCTCTCTTTGTACAAGGAAGTTTAAGTCGCTGACAATTGCATCATCGATAAGCCAAGGACGGTGGAACAGATGCACAAGCTCCCTTGCTGATATTCAATTTCGCTGTTGCTACCCCTGATAAGGATTTTAATTGTGCATTATTCCTGCACATGGAGAAAAGTCTCCCTGAACCTTTTTTGATGAACTTGGCAACCACGCAAGGAGATAGCCAATATTTTGGCATGGGGATAAATTCCAACCTTTGAGGTACTTGCACAAGGCTGATATCGTCACGTTTAAATGTGCATGCGAAAATCTTTTCGCTCCCCTAGAAACTTGCTATTAGAACTCTTTTTATCATTATAATTGTTCACTTTGGATTTTAGTTAGCTCGTACAAGTTATGTTCTGATCGATAGACAAAGTTTAGGCTTCGTATTGACCAATTTTTTTTGTGCACTAATAAATCAGAACTGTAAATAGCTTGTTTTTAACTTTATAAGCCGGATTATGTTCGTGCGTACTTTGCATGTTTACATGAGCATAATTTAGTTCTTTTTACAAACCTGAGGCGCTAATAGCCAGAAATTCCGAACGCATTCTTGTGTGCTTTTGCAAGCTGGTCTAAGCATGATATTCGTGTGCTTTTAAATGAGTGGTTAAGATGATACCGCGCATGTCATTAACTCTTGATCATTGCTTCTCTTGCAGCCAGTTCTATACCATCGGCAGGAAGTCTCTGCTGGCGACGCACAGAAACAGATAGGAATTGCAAACTGTGCTGCCTCCACCTTGACAGTCAACACCGCATTCATTACAGGTGTTGTGTTTAGAAGGCGACACAGATACACAAGAACGCACTGCAGGCGTTATATGTGCAGCGCACGCCAATGACCTTCCATACTCTACCTGCTGCCTGCCGCTGACCTGCCAATGACCTTCCATACTCTGACTGCTGCCTGCCGCTGACCTACCAACGACCTCCGATGCTCCACCTGCTGGTGTTGGTCATGCAGATGCTTTGACTGGCGGAGCACCCTCGTGTGAGTTAAGAACTCATTTCCCAACCGGGGCCTTGCAAACACAGCCTTGGTACAAAGCGCTGCCACAGATGCAACAATAACCGTATCAACCCTCAATCCTGGCCGCGAAACAAGTGTCTGGCTTCTTTTCGAGGGAAGTAAACGCATCTGACGTGGGAGGCAAGCCTCTAGAATACGATGCCTGCCGGTTTCGTAGGGGCTTTATCAGAATGAATGAATGAGCAATCCATTGCACGTAGAACACTCCGAGGCGAGGCTTTTTTCCAAGCTCATTCTCAAAATTTGTCTACAGTCAGAGCATTATTTTCCCGATGTTTAATTTGGTGAGGGTAAGTACAGCAGTAGCGGGAGTTATGTGTCCCAACAAATGGGATTTACCCACCCTCTCAAAAAAGCACATTTATTGATATTGTACAAAGGCCAATACAACGAATGCCGAAGTCAAGGTCACGTATAGGATTGAGGCTCAGTCAAATACGGCTTAATCAACAAACCAGCAGATTTAATACCAGTCACTCTATAACTATGGCAAACCCTTCAAAATATGCTTGAAGACTTTCGACTCTATGTTCCCCACACCGCAAACAAAATATAAAAAATTGGCATCTCAAACTGTCGACTGTCATCCCGATCACAGTTCAAGGACATTTTGTGACAGGCACATCATATGCATACAGACCCACCATGCGTAGATGTTCAGAGGGAACATAAAGGCGGATGATCCCTACATATAATCCAAATTTCACGTCGATCGGCCGAGTATCGGCGAGGCTGTAAAATTGATGTGGTGCTGAGTACCACTGCTAAGAAAGCACTCAGACAAGCCAACTTAAGTCATTTGGCTCAGCCAGCTTCCCATGCATGCACCACTGTAATGTATTTATATAAACTTCCACCTGTAACTCCCAGAAGCCTAAAAGACAAAGTGTTTGTTACCCAGGAGAGTTTTTCATAGCCTACTTAAAGACTGTGCTGCTTTCGGTAAGAATGCGGTAGCCAACAGACTTTCTCTCACGCAGCAAAAAGAAAGTGAGAAGCACAGATCAGGGCAGTCGAGCAGATGAGCAGCATGGGAGTAGCTGCACAGGATTGCTGGAAAGTGTGTGTCAGCAGTCAACAGCAAGACAGCAGATATCGTTGCACAAGAACTGTAGTGGTCAGATCCACAAACTAGGACCTGCCTAGCAAAATCTGTTGTCTCCATCCGTTTTATAGCCTAGAAATGGAACGGCCAATGTATCTTATATAGAGGACCAGTGGGCACGAGGAAGATAAGCTGGTGCAGCAGTTCAGTTAGCATAAGGAAGCCAAGCCACGGTGAGCTTTGTGGGTGATAGGAATTTGCTCTGCATCCGTTGATTAACCAAGAGCAACTGCAGCAAAAGTGGCACTTGGCTGAACCTATTGGATTTTTAGGCTAGTCTTAAAGCAACGTTATTCTCCTTCTTCAGATGCTTAATGGTTTTTGGTAGACAAGCCAAAACAGAATTGCTGTAGACAAGCCTAAACCGAAACAGAGAGACAGTTAAATTCAAATTAAAAGCCACCGTGGTAGATAATCCATAATCTTAGACAGAGATCGGACGTTATCGCTAGCGTTAGAGACAGTCTTCTTATGAAACTTTGAAATCTAGGCAGTTATTAAAGAGGTCACGTACATTTCAAACTAATAGCGTTGTCTTCACGACAGCATCACATATTAGAATAGAAACTCTCCTAGTCCAGCAGCAAACTTAGGGGCCCTATCAGTAGGAGTTCGGCTTTACCGTCATCAAGTTAAAGAAATTGTCCCAAATCCGGAATCGAATGTTTGCAAGCCAAAAATAATAGTAATAATGATAATACACTTGGTTAAGCACCCTCGGAGAAATTTAATCTCTCTTTAGGTGCTTCACCTTTGCTGCAAAGGAAACACGATCGAATAGTCAGTGATAACATGCTCAATAAGCAACAATTATAACATGGTTAGGGATGACATGCACAGGTCAGCATGCAAGTATGGTTAGTGGCAGCATGCACAGTGTCAGCACGCATGACCACCTAAAGGTCGAATCACAGGGATTCACCAAATGCTGCGATAAACAGGTGCGTTTTCAGTTTCTTTGTAAACATGGTCAAGCCAGAGAAGGTCATGATGCAAGTTGAGAGCGAGTTCCAGGCTTTTTGACCATTCGAGCTACAGGTACGGTCTCCAAAGAGTTTGAGGTTTGTGCGAGGTATAGATAAACATACCAAGCCAAACATTTAGTTGTCAGTCGCTACGGCAGATTCACACGGTCTAAACGAAAGCAGCTAGATATCGTCAGCTTTGAAGTTTGCTTATCTGATCCAATGGGCCCGAAGCACACTTGTCTGAGAGCCTCTACATAAATGGACAGCAGCAGAGGACCGAGAATGGAGGACACTTGTAAAACTCCACAGGTGACGACTTATCTGATACTCGGTGAGACTTGACCACCACAGAACACGGATTGGACATGTATAATCATATAAATAAAAAAGATAAATCATTTGTATTGCACCCCAAGAGAACTTAATCTCTATTCAGGCGCTTCACATGTGCCTCATAGCTCGAGCCCTCAACCTCAGCCTGACCTTGGTCGGCGCGAGCACCTTAATCGCTGGACAAAACCAGCTCGGCGTGATCAGACAAATACTATATGAACTAACTCGGTGCTTCTTCTACCAAGCCGATCGTTGATATTCAACCGTTCCAGTAGGATATCAACGATCAGGATATCAGTCGACGCAGCCGATGGAACGGGCAATATAACATCACCTTCATCTTTCATGCCTAGGATGTTGTTAGTGCGACTCATTAGAGCAGTCTCAGTTGAGTTTTGTCACTTGAATACCACCTAAACATTTTCTGACCGGTAAATTATTTTCAGTACGTTCTAAAAGCTGCTTAGTGAGAATCTTTTCGAAAATCTGTCACAAATCAGAGTAAGGGAAATCGGGCGAACGTTCGTTAGGGTCTCTGTCTGAATCTGAATCCCGAGGTTTTTTAAGTATCGGTCGAACAATGGCCGATTCAAAAGACTTTGGAACGACGTTGATTTCCAGAGAACTATTAAAAAACCCGAGTTACAGTTGGATACGCTTTTCCGCCCGTGAAGACCGGATAGGAAATAGTACCGGCTCTTCAGGAGACTTCAGAGAGCTCTTACTACCACCGAGGAAATGGTATAGGGCAGTGGTTCTCAACTTTCCTAATGCCGCGACCCTTTAATACAGTCCCTCATGTTGTGGTGACCCCCAACCATAAAATTGTTGTGCGTGAAATGTGGAAGTGCGTGTTTTCCGACGGTCTTGGGCAACCCCTGTGAAAGGCTCGTTCGACCCTCAAAGGGGTCGCGACCCGCAGGTTGAGAACCGTTGGTATAGGGTCTTCAGAAGGCTTCAGAGAGCTCTTAATAATAATAATAATAATTCACTTGATAAAGCGCCCTCAGAGAACTCAATCTCTCTCTAGGCGCTTTACATTTGCTGTAAAGTGAAATGCAATTGAATGGTAAATAAAATCATGCTTGAAAAAACAAACGAAATGAATAATATGGTTAGGGGTGACATGCACAGGGTCAGCATGCAAATGTGGTTAGTGGCAGCATGCACAGTGTCAGCACGCATAAGCACATCAAAGACGAATCACGGGGACCCACTAAATGCTGTCCTAAATAGGTGTGTTTTTAGGTTCCTTTTAAATGTGGTCAGGTCAGGGGATGTTCTGACGCAGGTCGGGAGGGAGTTCCAGGCTTTGGGAGCATACGAACTAAATGCATGGTCTCCAAAGGATTTAAGGTTTGTACGAGGTATTTCTAGACTGTTGGATTCCGAAAAGCGGGTGGTATGATGCTTGGCCTGATGGGGGAGTATGTCGGAGAGATAGGCTGGAGCCAAAGAATGAATGGACCTAAAATTGAGCGACAAAACCTAGAAGTCGATCCGTTGCTTGACTGGTAGCCAGTGCAGGTCGGCGAGAAATGGAGTAATGTGGCAAATGCGACGCTCACGACAGACAAGCCTAGCTGCAGAGTTTTGCACCAGCTGCAATCGCCTGATCGCACATGCTGGTAGGCCAGTAAGCAGTGAGTTGCAGAAGTCGAGACGGGATGTCACGACTACTCTTACACGCAGGTTGAGAACCGTTGGTATAGGGTCTTCAGAAGAATTCAGAGAGCTCTTACATGCTCTCTACAGTAGAGCGAGCTATCTCTCCATGCATTTATATATATATATATATATTTATATATATATATATATTTTTATATATAATATAATATATAATATAATATATATATTTATATATAATATATATATATATATATATATATTTTATATATTATTACATGCTCTCTACATTGCGCCGAAGCTCACTCTGTGGTTACCTGGGGAACCGGCGGAGCTCTCGAACCGAATGCATCGCTACTTCCGGACGCTCGCTATGACTCGCTCGACTCCCATGTTCGTTGTCAATGTTTTGATTATATTCGGGAGGGGTTCAGTGTGCAGCGCAACGAGCGTGCTAACAGTAGAAAATAGACCACCGGCCTTGTAGACGCACTTTTATTCTAGCTGGCCGCTGGCGAATATCTTTCCTTACAGGCATCCTACGGTGATGCTGGACAAACTCCAGCAGCCCAGCCTTAGAGAAAGTCTCAGTGGTAATGCACAGATTTTCACGACTGGCAGTGCCGATGCTGGCTATGAACACTTGGATTTAGCCGCCGCAAGCCTGGTCTTCCTCGCTATTCACGCTCTGCATACAAAACGGCTGTGCTCCCATCGGGGGTAGCACCTCACTGTTGTTAGTCGAGCAAGTGTGATAAGCGATAAGCGTCCGGTCACGTGCGATAAGCGTCCGGTGGAGTGAAGTGTCCGAAGCCGGATCGGGTGCCTCGAATTGGTGACATGATCGAAAGATCAATAACCCGATAGATAGAGAGGGGAAAGATTGAGTAGCAGGCTCAGCCAAGTTGAGATGTAGGCGTTTAAAATAGACGGATAACTAACTGCAAGCATTAAACGGTAAGGCCTTGAGTGGCATCCGCACAAAGATTGGTACAAGCAGCCGTCAGTAAAGCCGTTTCACACAAATAAAAATAATAATAATAATATATTTGTTATAGCGCCCTCAGGGAATTCAATCTCTGTCTAGGCACTCTACATTTCCTGCAAAGAATGCATGATTGAATTGTTAGTGGTATCATGCTCAATGCCAACAAGCATTACATGGTTAGAGGTTGAATGCACAGGGTCAGCATGCAAATGTGGTTAGTGGCAGCAGGCACAGTGTCAGCGCGAATAAGCCCACTGAAGATGAATCGTAAGGACCCACTGAATGCTGTAATAAACAAGCGTATTTGGGCTTCCTTTGTTATGATAGCCGTCGGAAGTGAGCTCCAGACTTTGAGAGCATATGAAGTAGAGGCACCAATTAACCATTTCAGAGTTGAAGAGCTCTATAACCGTAGTTTGCTTGAAGCATGGATTCAATCAGAAGATGAGCAGCCTTAACAGAAAGCTGAGTGTCATTAAATACAAATGCCAAGATTAGTAGCTTGAAGTACCTGCATCCTAGCAGACTGCAGAATAGGTGGAGAGGCTGTTCCATCGGATATGAGCGAACAGTATTTCGTCAGTGCATCCAGGACATGGTTGACCTATACACAACTTTTGGAACCAGGTCAAAAGATTGGCTACTAACATGGAACCTGTAAGCCTTCCGCTAAGGAGATTCACTGGCCAATATGGACAAAAGTCGTGACTATGTATCGTAGTGAGACGATCGTCGTGATAATGACCTTACATGCTTGGAGCTTGGAGTAATCCGGAAGTAGCTTTCGCAACAAGCTGAGACACATGAGAGAGATATATATAGATATATAGATATATATGTATGTATATATGATTTAATGAAGTTCATGCTCTGTGAAAATGAAATCAACTCAGCATAATTAGAAGAATTGATGGATTGGAAGGATGGTTTCTAATGGAGCGAGCGGTGGCGGCAGCGGCAACTGCGAGCTGTACAGTTTGATCCCGCGGAAGTTAGGTCCCGCTCGACACCGCCAGGCACGCGTTCGTACCCATCAAAGCAGGCGCGCGCTACGGCGTGCCGCGCGTTCCTGCAATTGAGCGCTAAGCCTCAGAGGTCTACTGAGTCTAACTCGATCTCAAGGAACCTAGTTACGCCCTAATACGCACTAATTAAAGCGCGGAATGCGAGCAAGGGTGGGTGTAGGCGACGGAGGCACAGTCCGCCCTAAACCCTAAAACCCCAAACCCTAAACCCTAAACTCTAAAACCTAAACCCTAAACACTTAAACCCCTAAACCCTAAATTCTAAACCTTAAATCGTAAACCCTAAAACCCTAAACGCTAAACCCTAAACCCTAACCACTAAACCCTAAAAACCCTTAACCTAAAAATCCTAAACACTAAACCCTAAACCATATACCGGGGGGGGGGAATATCCTACCTCAGGGGGGATATGTCCTGGGTTAACGTCCATGGGGGAAATGTCGGGGGGGGGGGAACATCCAGAGGGGAAATGTCCGTACCCCGTAGGAACTACATGGGCTCTTTTAAATTTGGTCACGTTATGGTGGTATTTGCAATAACTATTACAATAACTATCTCATAAATGCTAAATATAGTTAAGACAAATTTGCATAATGCTTTCACTAAGATTTATTTGTTGGTGATTTCCATACATTTCGACCTAGCGCCGCTCTGCACCAGTACAAGAAAATTCCATGTGGCTGCCACGAGCCAGCCATGCTGAACCAGACATGTTGCCTGCCTGGTCGCCTGCTTCTTCTGTCCTCGCAGCGTAATTTACCTCGCCATTAACCACCCATCAAGCCACATTAGGGAAATGGCCACATCAAAGAAGTAGCCACATCAAAAAAATAGACGCAAATTGTGCATTCATTCTTGAGATGCCGGTATTGTCAGCTCAAGAATGCTCCGTTTCAAGGATAATGTGCCATTCACGACTTCTCGTAAACTCGCTTGGTTTCTGATGCAAAAAACTCCTTATGGTGACTGCTACAACTGCAGGGCACGATGCGTCCTTGCGTCACACGAATTATCAGCTGTTTTATATAGCCATACGGTGCTGCAATGCCACCAGAAGTAGGCCTTTAAAACGTTTCAACCTCAGCTGTTGTTGCAGTTGTTTGCGATCTCGGTTCGGCTTTGCGGCATTCCAGGTGTCCTACTAAGAAATGCGTAGGTTGGGCTTTCCTAGTCAGAGTCATCACACCACAAGCGCTTTGGTATCCCACAATTTCATCTGGCTTGAAACCATTTTTGCAATATGCATCAAGTTTTGGAAGGAAGCGGTCAAGATCAACTGGTTTATGGCCTATTTTGTACAGAGGCAGTAGAGCCCTAGTGACTATCACTCCCGTTTCGCCAGGCTATACAGGATTGCCTACTGCATGACTCGAACCCTCGAACCGAGTCGTGAAGTTCAATCCCCTTTCCCCAAGGAAAGTGCTACCTTACGAAAGCTATACTGCAGTATGCAATAGTGGCACCAATTCGCACTCCTCCGACGCTCACACAAGTGCAAACGTTGCAATGGGGCTTTTTCTGTTTTAACACTGTGAAACCGAAGATAGGCCACAATAACCTTCTCTAACGCACTTCCAATTGCTACATCCATGTGCTGCAAATACGTTGCCGGCGGAAGCCGCAATATAAATAAATATAAATAAATATATATATATATATATATATATATATATATATATATATATATATATATATATATATATATATATATATATATATATATATATATATATATATATATATATATATATATATATATAGTATAATTCATTTGTTTCGAGAAACGAGATAATTAATTTCCAGGCGCTACACATAAGCCGCTGGACTCGAGCCCACGACCTCCGCTTAATGCTGGTCGGGGCGAGCACCTTGAACCACTGTGTCAAACTAGCCGAATGCAGTACCAACTAAGGATTACAATCTTTAGTTCGATCGCCTACTAAGTACCAAAAAATTTATCGGCTCATAAATCTGAGCATGCGAATAATGTTAATAATAACTATTCAACTATATAGCCCAGTAAAAGAATAAAATCTCCATCGCGGCGCTATAAAACACGCTGCACGATACTCGACGAATCCAAGGACCAGAGAGTTCTTCCGGCGGCCGGAAGTGGCAAATCAGGCTACCATCAGAGGCAGCTTAGCGAAAAGGGACGCGTAATTGCCCTTGATCGGCCATCCGGTTTTGTAGCGGAAACGCATGCGCAAGGTTAATGAGCTTGTCCTAGATGCGCTGGGCTCGCGCACTGAGTCGTCGGGTGCCGAGCTCACTCGTAGAGTATGCGTGAGCTGACAGATGAGCTTCTCAGGCACAAAGCGAGCAAGTTCGCCGAAGATTCTAGGGCGACCCAATTGATAGGGACCAGTACCACGATTACGAGCTATGAGTTCGGCAGCTGACTGGGAACTTTGAACTCGGATTTTCTTGTCCGGTTGGCTGGAAAAGCCTGCGAAGCAAGCGCCTTGCATTCTGGCTCGCGCAGCACGCCGAACTCCTTTGCGTGGCCGCCTACTTCATGCAGCTCAAAGACGATTGGACCAACCCAGTAGCCCAGTAGTGAGTCGCGGCGGCGGCGGCGGCAGACCGGCCGCCTGAACGCGCGCCCACGGGCCGCCGCGGCATCCAGCGAACGAGAGCCGCGTCGCTACGATCGTGCGACCCTCGGTCACGGTCGGACAGCGGCGCGACGCGTGTGAATGCGCAAATGCCGGGAGCTCGCCATAAGGTAACGATAACGACGACGACGACGCGGAGCTCGATACTCGGCGCTGCAAGCTCAAACACAAACCCGAAATAAAAGAAGAAAAGCGAAAACCACAGACAGTACATTACGACGCCTATACTAGACAGGCAAATTGCAGCAGACTCGTCTTCAGGCTGAGAGCGGCTCAGGACTCAGCGACCGGCAGAGCATTGCTCTCTAAGAGCGAGCGAGCGAGCGAGCGACTCGGCTCAGGAGCACGCCTCGTGCAATAGCCGGGGCATAAGTCATACTAAAATCTTTTACTGCACACTCACAAATTTCCATGCACAAGCCTTGGCCGGCCTATCGCGGCCATCTTATAAGCGGCCCTCGGTTACATAAGCGGCGGTCAAACTCTTAGCTAATCGCGGGGCATGGCAGGCAGCATCGAGGCTCCTGGGGCCCCGCTGAGCAATCGGAGCCTCTTCCGGAAGCTCTGCATCAGCAATGCGTTCATATGGCATTCATTTGCATAGCGCCCTAGGAGAGCTTACTCTCTATCCAGGCGCTACGTCGCGTGCGTCGCGGCGCGGCTCGAGCTCACGACCGCGCAGGTCTAAGAATGGAAGCGAGCGCCTTACCCCGCGCGCGGCCGAGCCGGGCGAAGAACGCATCGGCGCTTGAGAGCTTTAGTGTACCTGAATTATTAGCATGAGAAACGCGATACTTATTATTGTGCAATATTATTAATAATTGCGTGCTGCGCCCCAGCAGGACCAATTCTCGATTCGAGTTTTTTGCAACGATTGAAGGTAGCGCAGCGACGAGCGGATGGCGATTTTCCTGCGCGAAGGCGACCCCGCAGACCTTCGGCGCGCCAATGGCGTCGATGGCGTCGTGCCCAATGGCGAGCCAACGGCCCGAGCCGATAGCCTGAGCCAATGGCCCGAGGAGTAGGAGGAGCGAGGAGGAGGACGTAACGACGCCAACGACTCTGTAAGCACTTCATGCGATCGCTGTGCAAATAAATAACTGAGCGTGAGCTGCTTTAAGCTTGTAAGAAATCTGTCGGCAATCACGCGCCGTATCGGCCACAGTACAAGAGCCATGCTCCGCGCACGCACGTTCGCTAATTTGGTGTCGCTTTTCCAGCGCCGCTTGCAGACCCGGTCGAGCCGGGCGCTGCATCGCTACCGTCTGGCGGATAGCATTTAGTGGGTCCCTGTGATTATTCCTTGATGTGCTTATGCATGCTGACACTGCGCATGCTGCCACTAACCACATTTGCATGCTGACCCTGTGCATGTCACCCCTAACCATGTTATTCATTTTGTTTGTTTATCAAGCAGGATTTTACTCACCATTCAATTTCATTTCCCTCTGCAGCAAACGTAATGCGCCTAGAGAGAGATTGAGTTCTCTGAGGGCGCTTTATCAAGTGCATTCTTCTTCTTATTATTATAGCAACCGCCAGGCAGAAGCTGCGCCGCTATCCGAGCACTGGCCAGGGTCGCACGCTGGCAAAGCAGTATGGCCTCGACATTGCACGACCTTACCCTCCCCCCTACGGAGATTCACCTTGCATCATTCCAGCAAAGACTACATTTAATCAGGTCGTGCTCGGCTATCAAGTTAGCGTACTGTCAGCTAAGAAACATGGCCAAAGTCAGTGCTTCTGTAGTGAAGAGTACGGCGGCCAAAATGGTTAAGTTGACAATGACGTGGCATCTAATACTAGGCCGTGATAGCCAATAGGTAAGATGCTCGCTTTTTATGATTGAGGTTGGAGGTTTGACTCCTGCAGTGGGCGATCCATTATTGTCAACTGCAAGCGGCGATGAAAGCCAATAAGACTTTTGTGCCGCTATAAAAATAAGGCTCTTAGATAAGCTGATATTTTAATTTACTGCAATTCGCTTTATTCAGGACTCCCGGCGTGTCTCCTTAATGGTCTGAAACATGTACACAACTTAGCAGCTAGGCTGGTCTAAAGACAATGGCATTACTGCCATATCGCAGCTCCTCGGTGTGAGCTTGACTAACTTCCTATCAAGCAACGAATCGACTTCAAAATCCACCCGCTCTCTCTCTCTCTCTCTCTCTCTCTCTCTCTCTCTCTCTCTCTCCCTCTCTCTCTCTCTCTCTCTCTCTCTCTCTCTCTCTCTCTCTCTCTCTCTCTCTCTCTCTCTCTCTCTCTCTCTCTCTCTCCTTCTCTCCCCTCTCTCTCTCCCCTCACTCTCTCATTGGACTATGGGTCACTCCACTCGCACGCACCAGTCTAACTATCCGACCTCATTGCCTCTCTAATGCGCTCTAGCGCCAGCCTTCTCTAGCACAACCCGCCGCTCGGTCTTCAGTTGCTCGGCGTTCCGCCCTCACACTTAATTGAAATCTTTCGCTGATCTAGCTTTCAGTTGGCATGCACCAATAGTCTAGAACTTGTCACTGGCTCGAGTCACATTCACAATGACTTTGGTTCTTTCTCAAGTTTCAATTACAGACACATCTGTTCTGCTCAGCACTCCGTGCGCCTAACAAGCTTGTCTTCCTCTTTCTCTGGTCGCAGTCAAAGGCTGTGCGGGTTTTTACCTGCGCGTCATTCAGAGCATGTTAATGCCAGAGGCCCCAAGTAACTGGTGATGCTTAATGCCTTCACGTTTTCCTTTAGCTCGATGGCTTAAGCAAGATAATGGCACCTGTTATTTCCTTGCCCATGGTTACTGATTTTCTTGAAGCGAGTCATAGAGTACCTGGCTAGAGATTTAGTTCTCTTATTGGGGCGATATTATTGATGGCTACTGGGTCAAATAATTAACGATCAGCGGCGAAGGAGACTCGGCTCATCTCGAAGCGTCAGCCGCCGAAGCGCTGTCGGCAACGTACGTGTGAGAATTAAGCAGTACACTTTTCCGGATACATACAATACGATCGAAGCAGTTTTATTGCCGCCCTGCCTCGAAATTTAATGACTGTTTTCAGGTAGAGAGTGTGCAGGAGTCAGGACGAATTCCAGTTGACTGTGATACTTGCTGCTTGTGCTACAGGTGACCAGTAGCTGAACACGCATTTTTATTGGCCATGCCGAAAGACCGGCGGCGTTCTTAGCTAATGCAGCAGAGTAGGCAGCACATAGGGTGCTCGCGTCGCTTTAATCAGCGCACGGGCTGCCGTTCTGCAGGTGCTTAAGTGGTTGACCGTGCAGTTTGTGGTGGCATAACGTAGCGGCATATCCTATATCTGATGCCATCGAGCAAGGCGATGACAGGTCTTCATGCGATGCGATGACAGACCTGCTCTCTGTCGCTGACCCTAAGGCTAGGATTGCCTAATAGACGCAACCGGAAGCGCTTACAGAATAGCTGCGTCCCAGCAGACGCTCGAGCTGCTGCAGCTTTGCCGGCAATTTTGGCAACCCACATTTCCGATAGCTCAGAACCCACTGACGTCACGTCTCAACGCCCGCTGCGAGCGGTGGTGGTAGCCGCAAGGGCTCGTCTGCCGCAATATAAATAAGGCTGTTAAATCAGCTAAGCTTTATAACGTGGCTTTCTAGCTGCGTCGACTGCACATGTGAAACTTGCCTTGTAAACACGAAGCGCGGAGATTTCAGTAAATCACTAAATCCTTTAATCGTCGGTAGAAGATGCTGCTCACTGCAGCGCTAAGTACGTTCTCTTAGGAATGTTACTTTTGTTGTGGCCGAAATCTTTAGCCCGCATTAGAGCAAATGTAAAGCGCCTAGAAAGAGATTAAGTTCTCTGAGGGCGCTTTATCAAGTGCAATATTATTATTATTATTATTATTAAGCATCTGGTTTTGCGGAGACCATAGCTTGCACTTGCAGTTCATTCTATTATCGGTTCGTTTTGAATACTTCTGTTGGTCTACTTTTTTATCTCAAGTGGACCTATGTGTCTCTATAAATATAAATAAATATAATTCATTTGTATAGCGCCCCAAGAGAACTTAATATCTATTCAGGAGCTTCACATATGCCTCGGGGCTCGAGCCCACGACCTCAGCAAGACCTTGGTCGGGGCGAGCACCTTAACCGCTGTACCAAACCAGCTCTCTACTTCGGTTATAACAAAGACCGCAATGACATTTCACTTCATCATTTATTCATTTCGGGCAGTCGACAGAAAATGACGAACTTAACCACGGTGTCGGTCATGTTATCAATCAAATTTCACCTCCACGGCTAAAGTAGAAGCAGAAAGCCGCACAGGAAATTTTATTCTATTAACGATCTGCATCACCAAAATAGAATCGCGGTACGCTGAATACTTAGATGTAGGGAAATATAGTGGCAGAGCACCACTGTGTAATCGGTCTTAGAAAGCACTTTAAAAAACTAGACTGGGTCTGCGACGGCTAACTTAAAAACGAGGATTTTTATAAGGTCTCACAATTAGTTCTTAATAAGATAAACTTGGTAAATAGCTACGTTGCCTTTCCCACTTGCAATGCTGCAGCTTACAGGATATATTCAGATGGTAAATCAATAATTTCGTATTAATATTTGTGAGCTTTTTCAAAAAACTGATTTAGTTGCAGGAGTGCTTATCATCTCGAGTGTTTTGCGTCTTTGCCCGGAGCTTTGGAAATCATTCAGCTAGGATAAACCAGTTATTCTAGCAGAAAAATGAGCGACGGCGCTTAGCAGCCGACCGCGTGACGTTCTGTCTCTAAATTCACCTCGGCAAATAATGTATAGCCACCAAAGGCGTTAGAGACGATTGTACATTGTGCACTACGGTCGGTAGTAATAGTTCGTTTTTGAAAATCCTGCGCCAATACAGAGAGTGTGCATTTATGGAGGGTGCGTGAATAGGGGTTCTTCCGTAGCGGTGAAACCATTCATGGCGCTTTTCGGCGATGCGCGTTATTCAGGTTATCGGTCTGATCGAGTGATGCGGTCAGTGGGTCGCACTGGTTTGGCCCAAAGATAACACACTCGCCTTTGACGGTTGAGGTCGCGAGATCGAACCCTGCTACATATGCGACGAAGCACCCGAATCGAGATCAAGTTCTCTTTGGCGATATATTAATGAATTATATGTGTGCAATCATTCGTGGGGTTGCAGAGTGCTTCAGCTAAGCCGGGTCGAAGAGTTCGTTCCAGTGACTCGAGCATGGCCGTGTAACTCAGGTCGGCATAACTCCTTCACCCTAATAAGTTTTCCAGTGGAAATCGTCGACCTCGTGAGCGAGCTATGCGGATCCATTGTTATGAATTATTCCAACGTAGCCGGCGGTATCGTATTTGTTCGTAGGCGTTCCAGATCGATAAAATTCCGGTCATTGGCCTGCCGCAGAGCGGCAGTGATCTCCTCCTGCGGCGGCGGCGGCGCTGTGCCCTTTTGGGGGCGCTCGCCGGATGATACCGATCGCGGCCCCTCGCTCTCCACTGAGAGCCTGCAAAGCACTAGGAGCGGAGCGGCTAGCAGGCGTCCGCCGCAGTGTCCGGCAGCACTTGGCAGCGGACCCTACATTTCGCGGCGGCGGCATCGGAGCTCGCTCTGTAGCAGATAAATACAGTTTTGGAAGATGCACCGACGCTAGTGGCAGATGCCTCGCTGGTTTGGCCCAGCGGTTAAGGTGCTCGCCCCGACCGAGGTCGTGGGCTCGAGCCCCGAGTTATGTGTGCAGCTCCTGCATGGGGATTAAGTTCTCTTAGGGCGCTATACAAATGAGTGCATCTAAGTGAATTACACTTTCCAGTGTCGGGCGTGCGAGTCAGATCCGCGCTCGACCAGGGGCTCGGCACGCTCGCCGGTCGAGCGAGCCGAGCAGCCGCCGCGCGCCTCGGCGCCTCGGTCCGAGAGAGAGGCTCCCCGGCGGCAGCAGCCCAGGCTAGCCGTTAGCCACCCTGCTGGGTAGACCTACCGCCCCGGCGCGGCGGCTCCCCGGCGCCGCCGCGCCCCTCCCCCTGCCGCCCACCGCCGCTGCCCATTCACCCGTTCCAGGGGGTTTATCGGCCGCCGCAATCTCCGGCCGCCGTCTCGCTTACACGAAGGCGCGGCGGCTGCGGTGGCTGCGGCGGCGGCGACGGCGGCGACGACGACGACTGGCCGTCCGATCGACTGCCGGACGCCGCCTCCACCATCCGGCGAATGGTCCGAGTCAGGCGTAGCCAACCACCGGCGCCGTTCGCACGCTCCCCCACCCCGTGGCCTCGTCGTCTCGACCGCCGAGCTCCCGCAGAGGAGCCGTAGGAGCTGGTAGCACCCTGGTCAGCGGCCCCCGGCCACCGCTACCGCCCTCAGCTGGCTCGAGACAGCTCTGCGGCGGCGGCGGCGGCGGCGGCGGCGGCGGCGGCGGCGGCTACGGGCTGCGGGCTGCGAGAGCCATATTCGGGCGGCTCCACCTGTCGCATCGTCGCCACCCTCGCCGTTTCCTCGCAGCCTCGGCGCGCCTACTCGTTGCTCTCTCTGCCGAAAAACGTGAAAGCGCCGGACCTGCCTTTCATGTTCGGCCCATTATAAGCGGCCGGCGACACGGAGTACTCTCGGAGAGACGACAGCAGGAAAACTAATCGCCGCCTCGCAGCCACTGAACGCAATCACCAGGCTCCACCCCTAAACGTGCTGTGGACACGCCTCCCACCGCACGCTCTGGCGAACCGCCGGCGTAGAGCGGCGCTACTCGCAGCGTACTCCGCCGTTGACGGCGGTTCGGTTAGTTGACGACTTTCCGCGGCGGCGTGCACGCAGCCGTCGAGGAACGCCTCGGAGTTTGCGACCGTAACCGAAGCGCCGGTTCGGACGACCTACCGAGTCGCGGCCATCGTTGCGGCCACTAGCAGCGCCGGAGCGGCGATCGAGTCCCGTCGGTCGCCTTCAGTCCAGGTCGTTGCCGCAGCCCGGGCTGCCGCCCGTAAAGGTCGTGCTCAGCGGCTCTGCGGTGGTGGGGGCCGGGCATGTCGCCGGCCGCACTCTCCGCGATCCTTCTGGCCTCCCTGCTGTGCGGTAAGTGGGCTGTCGCTGAGCGGCTGCGGCGACAGCACGCGGCGGCGCCAGCCTGCAAAGCACCTGGAAGCGTCCAGCTCTATCCGGCTCTGCCGCCGCCACCGCCTGCGAGCGGAGCGCGCGGCGGAGCTGCCGAGCTTGCCACCTTCGGCAATCCCGCATCAAGCCGCAGCGAATCGAGACTCGATGTGCCGTCGCGTAAAAGCCGCGACGCCTGTGCGAGTCTCCGCGTCTTTGTCCGCACACGCTGTGGGTTCTTCGCTCTCTCTCTCTCTCTCTCTCTCTCTCTCTCTCTCTCTCTCTCTCTCTCTCTCTCTCTCTCTCTCTCTCTCCTGGCAACGCCGGGGCCGCTCCGCGACCTACCGCACGCTGCAGCAGCCGCTGCACCAGCTGCTACTGCTGCGGCGGCGGCTGCTGCTGGTGCAGCTCCATGTCCGGCGCGGCAGCGGCGAGTCGCACGAGCTCGGCAGCGGCGCCGCTTCGCTGCCTGCTTTGCAGCGAAGCGGCGCCGGACTCGCCGCATTTGCGCAGCCGCTCTAGGCCCGTGTGGCGTCAGTCGAGCGGCGAGAGCTGCGGCGAGGAGGGTTTCGCCACAGTTTCGCTCGCCACGTCGAGGCGAGTGGAACGACGCCGGCAGGCAGCGGCCGGCGCGACGAACCGAGTCGCTCTGTTTTCTTGCAGCAGCGCAAGCATCCAGCAGCGACGGCTCGTGCGGCGGCGGCGGCGGCGGCGGCGGCGGCTGCCTGCACGGCAGCTCGTGCGTACAGAGGAGCGGCGGCGTATTTTCGTGCAGGTACGACGAGGCGAGAGTCGGCGTTAGTCATATGAGCGCCTCGCGAGCGCCGCCGAATCGGCGTGCCTATTAGTGCCGCAGCTCGCGCACGCCAGCGCGTCCACGGATCGTGTGCTCGCGAAAAGCGACGGGAGTGCATATGCACCTCGATTACGCAGCGTGAGATTACGCAGTGAGATTAGCAGTGAGATTACGCAGCCGTATCTCTGCAAAACTAGACCCTTCAGTTCGCAAGGAAAACTCGCGGTGACTTAAAATAGTATTAGGTCATATCGCAGGTCACTGGATCAGGCTACCGGTGCAACCTTTGAAAGCGGTCTGCTGAGGAAATCGCCACGGGACGGACGAGACGCCAGCGATGGGAGGGGTCCGGTTAATCACTACTACGAGATTCGCGGTTTCTCTAGAGCTAAGGGCCCGCGGAAGAAGCCGGCTATGGACTCGGCAGCAGTAACGCGGCATACGGCTGTCCGACGAGCGGTCGGCTGCCGGCTTACTGTTTCTGGGCTACTGGCCGCTAATGAAAGCGCAGCTATCGGGGCAGCCAAGCCAGCTGACAGGTGGCCGTCGTCCGTAGCATCTAGCACCTAATCGTTGAATTGTTGTGCCGGCAGCTCCTGCCCTGACCCCTATCTACCGTCCAGTCCAGTTGGCTACCGCCCAGTAGGTTGAGCCCCCTTCCACTACTGCCAGGCCGTGCTCCGACCGCAAGGCAGGCTGACAGACCGTACGAATGCTCGGCCTATGGCTGCTCCGGCTTCCCAGCTCCCCCCTCTCTCTCTCTCTCTCTCTCTCTCTCTCTTTTTCTATCTCACTCTCTCTCTTTTTGTCTCTCATGTCTTCGTCTCACTCTGTCTGTCTGTCTGTCTGTCTGTCTGTCTGTCTCTCTCTATCTCTCTGTCTCTGTCTCTCCCAGTCTGTTTCGCTCTGTCTCTGTCTGTCTCTCTGTGCCTCTCTGCGTGTCTCTGTCTCTCTGTCTCTCTTTTGAGTCTTTCTGTATCCATCTGTCTGCGTCTGTGTCTGTGTCTGTCTGCGTCTGTCTGTGTCTGTCTGCGTCTGTCTGCGTCTGTCTGCGTCTGTCTGCGTCTGTGTCTGCGTCTGTGTCTGCGTCTGTGTCTGCGTCTGCGTCTGCGTCTGCGTCTGCGTCTGCGTCTGCGTCTGCGTCTGTGTATGCGTCTGTGTCTGCGTCTCTCTGTGTCTCTCTCTCTCTCTGTCTGTGTCTGTTTGTGTCTGTGTCTGCGTCTCTCTGTGTCTCTCTGTCTGTCTGTCTCTGTCTGTCTGTATGTGTGTATGTCTGCCTGTGTGTCTGCCTCTCTCTCTCTCTCTCTCTTTCACTCTCTCGCTCTGTTTATGTGGTCCTCGGAGCGCTAGCCAGTGTGTGGGCTCTTCGACTCATTCTAAGCGACATTTCGCTGGTGCTTTTTTTTGCACTTTCGGCCCGTATTTCGCAGCTTCCATGCTCTGCTAACTGGATGCAAGCCCTTAATCCAGCTACAGCTGACGGCTGCTGGTGCCTTTCAGTTTCACTCGGGTTCGGATTAGCACGTTTCGGAAGCGCTCGCAGCTTCCTTCCCCGCGGTCCAAGCGCTGCCCCGTGTGCGTTCTGTCGCCCTAGCGATGCCTGATGTCATAGCTTATTTTCGAACCTACGCCTGCACTATCAGCAAGCCGTGCGGTCCTGTTTTCCGCGTCCACACAAATGCCTTTTCTCAATGACTGCATTGGAGGAGCAAATAGGCGTGCATTGAAGGAGGCGCCTCTGTCGGAGGGAGCCGGGTGTTGTCTTTCAAAGCGACTCCTTGTTTATGCTTCGCTGTCTGGCCGCTCGACGGGTCTCTGTTCAAATACAATGCCCATCTGTGTGCTGCTTGCATCTATAGCCTAACGCGGTCCAAGCCGGCATTGTCCACCGGTTAGCCCCTCAGCAGTCACAACGTTGTGCATAGCCTGGTCTCGAGCGTTATTGACTCGACGACTTGGCTATTAGGCGTTTAAATATAGACAGATCTCGAACGGCATTCCGACGGCCCCCAGCTGGCTCCTGCTGGCGGCCTGAGAATTGCTGCGCTATTTCTGGGGGTCTCGAGACTCGGTCTCGTTCGTTGCAATGGCTAGCAGTCTAAGGTTCGGTTTGACGAGACAAGCTTCGTACGTGTGGTTCGAGAAAAGGTCCAATCGAATCTTCTCCTGGTTGGAGCCAGGGGTTAAGGTGCTCGGCTTTGAGGACCGCGGTCAAGGTGAATGCAGTTGATGACCGGGGTCGTAGGCCCGAGCAGTTCGCCAAATGTGAAGCACCTGGGTAGAGATTAAGTTCTCCTATAGCGCTATGCAATGAATTATATCTAAGAGCCTAAGGTTAAGTCGACGGGAGTTCAAAAGAAGAAGCTTGGCACATTCAAAAGGCACGGCACATTTGTTGGTTGTCGTGCCCATGACCTTGGTCGTTGAAGGTGAGCATCTTCCTCGTGGCATAAACCTGTGGTAGCCAGTCAGCTGCTCGAGATGCTCTTCCGCCCAACCTGCTTGTGGATCAGCAGCTCTGTCTTTGACCACTCGTGGCCTGGCCCAACCCAGTGCGTTTTCCTGGCTTCGGCAGACTCGGTTTTCGCATTGCTGAAAACCGTCCAATGGGTAGCAGGCAGGCAGGCAGGCAGGCAGCAGTCCTGTCCGAAAGCCCTCCATCGCGACTGCAGCTCCTCTACCGCCAGTCGTCCCTGCGGCATAGGCAGTCTGGCAACTGGCCAGCAGCCTTCCAAGTTTAGCCTGAAGCTGCCTGGGCAGCGACATCTGCCGGTCGATCGAGCTACCCAGAAAAGCCAACTTGCCACCGGATGGCAGACAGTCCCCTGGGCATTGGAGCTGGCCGAAGAGCCTTCCAGTGCGGGCCCTCGGGGTCGGCTGAGAAAGAACTGCTGGACTCGACTGATAGTCGATGGAGCCAGCCTGCCTGCCATCTATCCCACTCTCCAGCCTGAGAGTACTTCCTTTTCTTGCGATTGAGTGTTTTTCCAGGTCTTTGCATCCACTCGGTCGCTGAACGATCCCTGCCGGGGCAGCAGCAGCAGGTTCTTGCTTGACAAAAATCCGGAGCTTTTGATAGCCGCTAATGGCATTGAACTATTTGCGAATTGCTACCCGGAGGGGCTTCTCTAGGTCGATCTGCACAGCGGTTCATTCTCTCAGATGAAACCCTGCTCACGTGTTCGACGGTAGCTAGGCCGTGGATGACTTGGGGCTCCTAGTTGAACAAGGAAGCCTGTGTCCTGCTCATTGCCATCAGTGCTGACCCTTTCTGACCTTTTCAGCAGCTGAAGAAAGAGCCCGAGTGTGGCATGCCCAGCTGTGGCTGTGGCTTGCAAAATAGGTGCTGACAGGGAGGGGCGGGGCTGCCCGGCGACCGAAGTAACCGGAGAGGCACGCGTGTCAAGCATCAGCCAGAGCACACAGCTAATTAACCGTCACTCCGAATGCGTTTTATACTATCTAAACCATAGTTTACGATAGACCCTGCCTTGCCACAATCGAATCGATTTAGCTTGCTAGCGTTTCTTTAAGCAACGCCACCTTCTCGGTCTCTTGAGATGAGTGATAACTCATGTAGTGGTAACTCAAAGCAACAGATGTTCACACAGTTGAACTTGGGGGCTGCTGAATGTGCTTTTCACAGCTGAATGTGCCTGGTGCTGCTGACTGGTTCTACATCACCCACTAGCTTGCAAAGACCGGTATGTTGGTATAAAACCAGTCAGATACTGTTTCAGGCACGTGGAAAAAATATCCCATATCTAATGCTATACATTTAAACATGATTAAATATGTTCTAGAACAGCTCTCTGGCATCGTATCATCCAAGTGTGGGCGTTCCGAGCTTGCTGACACAAAAGCAATGGCCGAGGTACAGCTGAAGAACTTTAGGAAATCTTGCGATTGATTAAGAAGTATTTCAGTGAAATGGGCCTCGGCGAGAGAATAAAGGAAGCTACAAGTGAGTAGTAAAACCTAAAAGTCTACGGATGTTGCTCGATGAAAAGCATGAAGGTGATAAGGAGTATAATGTGGTAGTCGTGAAGTTTACGATAGAATAGAAAAGCCTTTCTGCATAACTTTACGAATACTATAAGCTGCTTATTGCAAACGCAGAAACACCTGCGAGGAATGAGTTACATAGTTCTAGATGGGACTTCATGAATTCATGGACCAACATAGCTACGGTATCCTTGTCTAACAGGTTTTTGCGAAGTTTTTGTAGAGGTGCCGAGCTGAAAATAGGCAGTCGCAACAAGTGTGGAGCTGATGAGTTCATCAAGCGACTGGCCATTATGAAACAGGACACCTACATTTCGTGCAGAAACTATAAGAGATATGCCGGCCCAGCCCATTTTTAGAAATAGGCTTTTCAATTACCGGCTACCAACTGGTTTGCCCATAACTTCAATTTTTTTTATAGTCATTCAATTTGAGAAAGTTTGCCACCATCCAAGTGCATTGGTCAGTCAGCATTGCAGGCTGCAAGGGAGTTAAGTGAGTTCGGCTCGCTGGATAGCAGGTGGCAATCAAAGCACAAGTACATCTGTGTGTGCTGTGTGTGTGAGTGTGTGTGTGTGTGTGTGTGTGTGTGTGTGTGTGTGTGTGTGCGTGTGTGTGTGTGTGTGTGTGTGTGTGTGTGTGTCAGCTGCATACAGATGAATGCATTGAAGCCCTGGTAACGAGCAGCCTTCGAAGTTGAAGTGGAGAACATGTGCAGTGTCTTGTGCCTGTTCTCCCCAAGCTCTGAGCGCAGCTTCTACCTAAAAGTGAGTGGCAAATCACTCGTACTTACAACCTCAACTCGGTTCTGTGTCCAGCACGGAAGCGCTAGGGCAAGTCAGTGCACACTAGTGCACCATTGTGCCTTTTACGCCCGTTCTCGCCCTTCAATCACTAAATCCAACTGAGCTATCTCTTATAGCCCAATTTCAATGGTTCATAGAAGCTCATAATTGCCCTCAGAGTATGCTAGTTTTATCTTTGCATCTCGTTCCACACGGAGGCTTGCAGTCGTAAGTGTCCCGCTGTCAGCAAGGACATGCGAAGCCTTGTCCGACCGATTGAGTGCTTCGCCAGGCGGGTTCATTGGTAAAACATTTTTGCTGACTGAAAAACTGCAGCACCGATGCGCCTACATCGCCATGCCTGTGTGGCTGCCACGGCCGCCTGCGGCCACTCGAAGCCCTCTCCCGAGCTCCAGCACCAGCGCTGCAGCAGGCAGTTCTGCTTGCAGCTGTCCATCGACGCACATCGGCGAGTTTTGTGAGCAGGCGAATCCGTGCCTTTCGTCACCTTGCTCACCGAGTAGGACGTGCAGTGTCCGCACCGACGGCAACGGCACGGCACTCTTCGAATGTTCGTGCCCCACCGGTGAGCCTTGGCGGCAGCGTATTTTCCTGCCTCGAAGCCCTGCCTGCGCTCTCCGACCAGTGGCAAAGGTTATGGGGGCTAGTGTGCGCCAGCCTAGCTCTCGAGACCCGTCGCTGCTGCTGCCTCTTCCACTGCTGCTGATTCTGCTGCTGCTGATTCTGCTGCTGCTGATTCTGCTGCTGCTGATTCTGCTGCTGCCTCTTCCACTGCTGCTGATTCTGCTGCTGCTGATTCCGCTGCTGCTGATTCCGCTGCTGCTGATTCCGCTGCTGCTGATTCTGCTGCTGCTGATTCCGCTGCTGCTGATTCCGCTGCTGCCTCTTCCACTGCTGCTGATTCCGCTGCTGCTGATTCCGCTGCTGCTGATTCTGCTGCTGCCTCTTCCGCTGCTGCTGATTCCGCTGCTACTGATTCTGCTGCTGCTGATTCTGCTGCTGCCTCTTCCACTGCTGCCTCTTCCACTGCTGCTGATTCCGCTGCTGCTGATTCCGCTGCTGCTGATTCCGCTGCTGCTGATTCTGCTGCTGCTGATTCTGCTGCTGCCTCTTCCACTGCTGCTGATTCTGCTGCTGCTGATTCCGCTGCTGCTGATCCTGCTGAAGCCGGCCTCCCTAGCTGGCATGCGGCTGACCATAGAGGATTTCTATCACGTTTTCTCCCCTACCTTTTCTCGTGCAGGCTGGAGCGGTGAGCAGTGCCAGGTCGCTGTCGACGTTTGCTCTGTGGTCGACGCTAGCGCTGCCGACAGTGGCACGAGCCGTCGGCAAGCAGTGTCGATCACCTGCTTGCACGGCGGCACTTGCGTGGTGACGGCTGGAGGTAGCCAGGCATGTCGCTGCCCGGTCGGCTTTTCCGGCCCGAGATGCGACGTCGAGGACGAGTGTGCCGTGCTCAGGCCTTGTCAGCACTCGGGAACGTGCTTGAACACACCGGCTGGCTACAGGTACAGACCGGCACAGTTGCAGCCAGTAGGTCCCCCCCTCCAGTCGTGCGGCCCATTCGGTCGGCGGCCGTCCTGTGTCCGGCCTTGTTTCTCGTGGCTGCAGAGAGCACCGCTGCCACAACTTCTACGACGGTACGAAGAATAGGAGTAGTAGCGATAGTATAGATAATAGCAGTAGTAGCGATCGCAGCCTCAGCTGGCTGGCTGGCTGGGTACACAGGACTGCTTGTGCATTGTTAGACTCTGTCCTCGTCTGCAGGCGGTGACAACCGATCGACCGCCGAGGCGCCGTCCCTTGCCTGCTGTGGTAGCGGTCCATAGATAGTCCATGAGTGGGACAGAAGCTGTGGCTTGCGAACAAGCTGGCAAAGTCTTGCCAGATGACTTGTCTGCTGGGCGCTAGCATAGCAGCCATTGCGTCGGCCGTTTCAGATGCAAGTGCTCTCCGCTGTACACGGGCAACAACTGCGAGAGAGTGTTTATGCCTTGCCAGCCATCCCCGTGCTCCAACGGAGGAGCCTGCAACGTGACCGGGGCCTTCACCTACTCGTGCACTTGCCCGGCTGGCTTCGGTGGGACTCACTGTGAACAGCGTATCGGCAACTGCTCCGGTGAGTCGTTGGACGCTCTGCAGAGTCATTGTGTAATGTAATCTAATGTATCTTCACCGGTAAAAAGCCACAAAGACTATGTGGGTGTTATGCAGGACAGTTTTCTATAGCACACACAAGGCCTAAGAGGCTTTCGGTATGCATGCATTGGCTGAAAGTCCGGGCTATTTATAGTTTCTGCATACTGACGAGCTCAGCAACATTCCAAATTTCTCTGCGGTTGCTGCCAGTCCTCACGGATTGCAGAAGTAGCCTTGAGGTGTCAGCTTGAACAGGCCGCGTGAGCAGAGAAACGCCACTTTCTGCTTACTGATGCACATTCATCACAAGCTCGCATGTGGCCCGCTGATGCAGCTTGTCGGCTAGCAGGGACAACAAAACCTAGCATTGGCTTAAAACATTGCTTAGAGGGCTCTGGGTAGGTCTCATGCTAAAGCTTTTGTGTGGTTGTTCGATGTAATGAGAGCATTTCAAAATATTCCTTAACTAGCTAGTATTTTTGGGCTTCATGCAATCCCAAGCTCTTACTTTCAAGGCAATCTCTTGAAGCTATGTATATAGGTATATCACTTGATGCAGCAGCCTTTCTTTGGAGATTCCCAAAGGCAGAGAATCCAAAGAAGACTGACTGTACTGTTGGGCAGCCAGTGTTAGCAGTTACAGAATTGGGTGTAAACTTCATGCATAATGAATATATCACAACACGTCCCAAATTTCCAGAGAAAACAAATGGCGAAGTGTCAGAAATCTGCCTTAACAGGCAACTCAGTGCACATGCAGTAGTATACCTATACAGGAATGGCAAATCTGCCCAACATATGCTACTGTGTCCTGTCTAGTCACGTGACCAAACAATGCTATACATGGTCGTAAAGTTTGTTGCTGCTTTGGGAACTCTGTAAAAGAGATTGAGAGAGAGATTGTTATGATAGATTTTTTCACTCAACATTAAGTAAGAATAAACTATAGTGTTATGCCTGATTAGTTCTTATGCATGATTAACTGGCATGTTGTTACTGCATGTGCATGCTGCCATCTAATGCCGTTAAAAGTTCTGTCGATACTATAGCCTTAGAATTAGCTCTTACTTCATCCTTAGAAGAATCTGCATCAGACACTATATATTCTGGATGAGATTACTATAAAAATATGAGTACATAAATGCCTCAGGTCGGAAGAAAGGACGAAACCGAAAGCTGGTCTCACAACTTTCCTGCTACCACAGCAGGTCAGCGAACCCCATGACTGCAACGGCAGCATGTGGCCTTAAATTAGCTCGGTAGACCATGGGTGCTTCGTTGAGAGTATTTTTTCAGAATCTCGAGGGTCATTCTTGTCATACGAGCATACCGTTTTGGAGCTATGCATCTTTTTCGAATGTCTTCCCACGAATAGCTTTCACTGACGATGCAGCTCTCATATCTTACCTCTGATGCACCAGCTGCTGAATGGCAAATGTGCCTGCACAGGCTCTGTGGCTAGAGTGTGCCCGGTAGACAGCATCGGCATCAGAGATCAATTAACAAAGCTTCGCGATGAGCTTTTAAATAGCATCGCTGACTTTGCACGAGAGGTCTATTGTTCTACTGCATGTTGTGCTGGTTCTCGATCACTTTTTGGGATTGTGGATATTCGGGTTTTCGGATGTTCAGGGTTGCACATATTCGGGATTGCCGATCGTTATAAAGTAAATAAAGATCGAGAAGCCGAGACTCAGCAGCATTAAGATGCTGATCCACAGGAGCACAGGAGTTCTTCCTTTCGTCGGGCTCCAAAAAAAAAGTAGGTCCACCAATATCCATCCAAATCTCTTGTTTCAAGCTCTCGGTTTTTGGCTTGACGTTTCTTGTCCAATCAACTGCTCTGATGTCGTTTCAGCAGTTGCTTATTTTCTTTCTGTGCTGCTGACTTTTTGGCTCTTTTCACTTCCACAAAAACGCTAAATAGGGAATGTGGTTTGCTCAGTTGCAAATAAAAATGTGGAAAATATCACAGGTACGTTAGGCAGGAAGTATGAAGTGACGTCTTGTGTCTCCACGCTTATCGCAGACGGCTGGCTCCTAAGTGCCTCAACGTTGGCACCTGAGTGCACATTAATTGATCGCCTAACTACTTGCGTGCCTCAGAATAAAAAGGAAAAGGAAACTAGGCTCTGATTGTCCGACTATCCTCTGTGCCGGGCATTTAGTCCGAACTCGTGAAAAGTTTTGACTGATGCTCACCAGCATTTTGCCACACCCCATCTGCAGGTCATCGCTGCGCCAACGGTGCCAGATGCCTTGCAAGTACGGGCACCCTGGGTTACTCATGCCAGTGCCCTCCAGGATACACAGGAACGCTGTGCACTGAAGGTGTCGACGAGTGCCGCGAGTCTCCCTGCCTCAACGGAGCCACCTGCCGTAACACCTCACCGGGCCATGCATGTTCATGTGCCCGCGGCTGGATCGGCGATCGCTGTCAAAATAATATTGACGACTGTGCATCGAGTCCTTGTCAGAATGGTGGCACCTGTCACGACGGCATTGGGTATGAGCTTCTTTTTACTATTTTCATGCAGTCTCAAATTTGCTATCAAACAAGTTAACCTGTAGTTCTGTAACGACAGACCGCTCCAAATACGGCTCCGAAAATTCTTCCATCTTGCTTCGGCGTTGTTTCAGCTGCTGCTGCTGTTGCTGTTTGAGAAATCTCAGGTGCATCTTTCTCCTGCTGCTCTGAAGCGTTGTAAATCACGATTTTTCGTGCCCAGCCTACATCGGATCTTTCAATGCCCTCGCGTTACAGCTCCTACAGATGCGAGTGCACCAAGGGCTGGACAGGACAGTCATGCCAACTGGAGGTCCAGTGTCTACACGGCCTAACCGGTCGACTGTGCGACGTGGACATTAACGAGTGCTCAAAAGGCCCTTGTCAGAACAACGGTACATGCATCGATCAACTGGGCAGGTTTCACTGTGTCTGCTCTCAAGGTATTACTTTTTGCCTTACCTCTGGGTCCCGATTCCAAAGAACATTCTGCAACAGTTGAGGGAGAATGTTTTAACCGTAGGCCACGTGTCTTGCTGGTGATAGTGAAGTGGCAGTGAGTGTGTGCGTGTCACAAAAAATTGATCGAATCTTTGATGTGCAGCTTGTTCAAGCAGAGCATGCTGTCACCTATCCGTCCGAGAACCTTTGCTTGTTCCGCCTAAAATGTTGTGTTTAAACTGCTAACGCTAGAAGCAGAAGGAAGCTGGGACTATTTAATGGGTCGGCACCCTGGTTACCTAGCGTCTATTAGTCGAACACCTGTGGTCATGTGCATGAACTTTTTTTTAAAGAGATTCCGCCTCGCCGGATCACAACAAGCCGTAAAACACGAATCGTATGTGTTGCATATGCCGATAGACAATCAGCTGCTGAACAACCAAATCGCCAGTGTTACAGCTTTGGCTTTCCAAGTCGTTCTGATAATGTACGTTAGAAGTATGTTCTACGTTTTACACGATACGGTTGTGACAAGAGGCTACAATATTTGTGGTACATGCAGATTTTCTGGCTCCACATCAGCTGTGTGGATGCTTCATGTTACATTTTGTAAATTTTTATAGCACGCTGTTTTTAATTTCACTAGTTTGATGGCAAGCACTGAAGCCTCCCCGAATGGGCAGGCATGCTGGTGCACTTGTGCTTTAGTAATTGCATGATCACACGGCCACATTGATCTTTCTCGACAACAGCCTCGGTGACAGCCTGACGGTGCAAGGCCAACCCAATCACGGGGTACTAGCTTTCCCTGTTGAAGTTCCTTTTAGCAAACAGATTGCCTCATTCAATGCCCACTGGGACGGTAATTAAAATAAGCTTCCCATTGTAGCAAATGGAAACAATAAACACAATGCCGAGAAACACGTCGGCTCCAGTCTGAGGTCTGGCCACACAAAAGCCGTTGCACCGAGGGTCCGAGGCGTTTGTGTGGAGCTGCTTCATAATTCGGCACTAAACGCCCAATGAAATGTCTAAATGCGTTGCTCGTAAAGAAAAGCAAGGTCGGCCGTTGGAGCAGGGCTGGCCCCTAGCTACCCTCCTGGCTTGTCGCCCTGCCAGAGCAGTTGGTTTCTGGATTACTTTCGTCCTCGTCCTGCTTTCGAAGTCGCCAAGATTCGCGATTGCGGCCATCCGCTCCTCGACTCGGCTTGCCGAGAAGCCGAGTCGAGGAGCGGACGAGCTTCCACTATGCTAATCTTTTAGCTACCAGCAGCCACCTGACGTAGGACGCTCAATGCAAATGCAGAAAGCGCTGCATACACGAGCCAGACACTAGCCTGACGCCGGAAGCCGCAGGCGCCGCGGTCTGACAGCGATGACCGATGGCAAGGCGGCCTCGCGGTGCTCTGGCGCTGAGGCATTTGCATCGAGGCTCTCCAAAGCTCGATCTGTATTTATAGCCCGACGAGCGTTGCTCATTGTCAGACGTCTATGATGCTGGCCTCTGGCGGCAGACTCCTTCCACATTGCCTTCGGCCGTTCGAGTTTTTCACGTTACCGTCTACTTTCTTGGTTCCTCGGTTTCCAGCCTCTTATTAAAAAAAAAGACGGCCGCCTCATGTGTGCATCGTATGGGCCGACGCGATGACGATCGCCTCGAGATGTCACTGTCCTCTCGGCGTCTTGCTGATGTGTGAGCTTCCTGCTTGTACTTTAACGCAAATGCAGCGCTCGCGATGCTCTGCTCAGCTCTCCCTATTTCTGCCGACTTTGTTTGCCAAACGACTGCATCGCACGAGGCTGTGCGAGGCCTCGATTCCCGAGCCGAGACAATGCAACGCTTGCGCACCTCCTACAAGCGTTCGCGGCAGGTGATCCTCGTTTGCACGGCCCTTCGCACGGTCTTTCGCATCCGCCTCGCTCGAACTCGCTGCCGCCGCCGCCGCCGCCGCCGCCGCCACTGCCGCTTTGCAATTTCTGGCCACCGTTCCCAGGCAAGCGGGCACCCTAAGCTAAACGTCATCTTCCGGTAGCGCCAAGCTCCCCAGTGAAGAGTTTGATTCTGAGCGTCATGCTCATGCCGAATTAGCCGGGTGCATCGCCGGCTGAGCTGCCATCCTTGCCACTTCCCGTGGCCGAAATGAGCCGAGCCGCCGCCGGCGCCCATTTGTGACGGCTGAGACGGGGCGCGCGCCCGCCGCCGAAGCGCGGGCGTGCGTGCGTGCGTGCACATGTGGATTCAATGTTGCTCCGCTAGGCTCCTGCACCGCCGACTCCTGCGGCTCCTCGACTTGCTAAGTGCGGGCTCGCGAGCCGCGGCTCGTTGATTAGATCACTTAGCTTCTGCCTTTTTCTGGCTTGAGTTACCACCAGTGCACCGTCGGAGATGAGGCATCAGCGGGCAGCAGCGTGGGAACTGGCAACCAGGACCAGGGCTAGTCAACTCCATCGGCTCGGTCGGCCAGGATCAGCCGTGACTGCATGCTGCGTATTACGTACCCGTTTCAAACGCAAGGTAACTTGATGGAACAATAAGCGAGCAGACGGAACAATAAGCAAGTCTAGGGAGCTGAGCGGCTAAAGTTGTAACCGTCCTTGGGAGGGATTAGAGCCTGCTCCCGGAAAGGCAGAAGCAGACTCGCTGTTATCCGGTTACTTGTCCCGAAAGGCAAGATTTCGGCGAACTTATTCATGCAGAAGCCCGTACGTCCACAATCCCGTAAAATGGTAATGCATCCAGCGAACTAGCCTGGTTTTATTTGAAGACATTGTGAAGCTGCCATTCGATCTACCAAAAGGACCAAAGAAACCAGCTCTGCAGAATTTCCAACCAAAAAGCGAGGGCTCGGAAATTTCAGCAGAGGTTTCAAAGGCCGCAATTACGTTCTTGAGGCGAGTTCGCAAGACTGACCCAGATCAGCAGGGGGCCATGGTGAACCAGTAAATGCTGATCTCGTTAGCCATCCTTGCACTCGGTTATCGATGGAGGCGACCCGCACTGCTAAACAAGTTCTTTTTGGATTCTTGAGCAGGGACCAGCGTTCGCGCTCAGCGTTCAGAGATAGGATGAAGCTGCATTCCTACTATCAAACTGCTCACAGAGCTAGCACACAATGCTGACTGAGGGCAGTGAGAAGGAATGACGTCAGCAGAATTCTGGACGCACACGGGTTTACTAACCAGGGAGCCGTGTATTGAATACGCTTTTTACTTAGTAGTTTTTAATTGTACACTTTCTGCAATCGTTTTCTTTTGACAGACAGCTCTAGGTCTTTGGGCGCACTAGCATACTTGGCTCTACAAGGCGGGCTGGTGTCCGGGTGTGGTAGTCATTTAGGCCAAGCTATATCTAATGAAGCAATATGACCCCCTCTAAAGCTATATCTAATGACGCAATATGGCGCCCTCTAAAGGATGTATAGTCTCAATGAGGCTTAATGCAATTTATAATTAAACGCGTTAGATTATTTTTGGATTCAATCTGGATACCTGGAGTGTCAGGTTCAATTTAGCTTATGCGATTTACCACCCTACTGTATACTGTTTGTTACGAACGTCCTGTGATGGCTTCTGCTATAATGTCCGTAGGCTGAAAAAAAGCAGCGAAGCTTGTCCTTACAAAAAAAACTTACTGAAAAAAAAGCAGCAAGCCTAACGAAACTTGTCCTTACCATCATGTGATGAATAGAGATGGATTTTTCAACTCGGTACGACAGCTAGCGAGTGCAGATTCTGCCTCGATACAGGCACGTATGCCGACTGTAGCTGAGTATGCCAGCTATAAAGAGCAACCACTCCTAAATAGGATAAGTCGACCATTG